>JAXGGA010002410.1:67500-123206 GCA_038373865.1 Uloborus plumipes | reverse complement strand
CAATTTATATACAGGGTGTCCACTCCAATCGTGGACCAATAGCTAATTTCTAAACCGTTAGAGATAAGCATATAGTTTATTTAGGAAAAAATCTCCAAATTACGAAAGGAATTTTGGGTCCATTCAATGTTTTTCAAAAAATCAAATTTTGAAAGAGTTACGAAATTTAAATTTTTATACAGCCCCCCAGTCCTATCAATCATATTTAGTAAAACATTCTTGACACTGAAACGTTTAAAACTAAAAAAAAATCACTCTTCTACGACAAAAATTGACCGAGTTATGACGTTTTGAAAAATCAAGATTTTGAAGGATTTCGCATACTGTCCATAAAGCGATCTCTCGATGACGTCATGAAACAATGCAAAATCTTGATTTTTCAAAACGTCATAACTCGGTCAATTTTTGTCGTAGAAGAGTGATTTTTTTTTAGTTTTAAACGTTACAGTGTCAAGAATGTTTTACTAAATATGATTGATAGGACTGGGGGGCTGTATAAAAATTTAAATTTCATAACTCTTTCAAAATTTGATTTTTTGAAAAACATTGAATAGACCCAAAATTCCTTTCGTAATTTGGAGATTTTTTCCTAAATAAACTATATGCTTATCTCTAACGGTTTAGAAATTAGCTATTGGTCCACGATTGGAGTGGACAGCCTGTATATAGACCTCAAATTAGGTCGGCCTTATAAAGGTATTCTGCTGTATTCATCAGTGATCTAAGAGGTAAAACTTTTGTATTACTACACGACTATTTCCGTAATTATACCCCCCCGTTGTCCGTTTACCTTGTCGTGGTGGGGGGGCTTGCGGTGTGGTGAGTTCGGGGCGAGCTCTTGGGCGGAGTCGTGACCCCCAGTTGCTCAAACAGAATATCGGCGGGAAGGGATTTGTTTCTCCTTCCTTCCCTCATCACACTTACCAAATTTCGGAACAAAACCCAAGCCAAGGTTCAGCGACCGTGCCGATGGCTGCATGGTACCGGGGCCAAGCGGTGCCGCAAGCGGTCGACTTCAGGGCTAGCTGGCGAACCCTGACGTATGCAGCCTTACCCCTGTGTAGGGGGGCTACGCAGGGGCTCGACCCCGTTTTTTCCCCCCAGTTCTCCGGTCCGCTCATGGATTCAAATGCTAAAAACCCTTCTCCCCCTAGAGGGGAGCGTCAGAACGTAATATCTAGTAATGCTAAATTTTTTGTTATAAAACGTGCCGACCCTGCCTTAAATTTGATGAAAGTCTCTCCATTTATCATAAATAAATCCCTAATACATCAAATTGGTGAATTCAAATCAGTCAAAAAATTACGCAGTGGTGAACTTCTTCTCGAAATCAAGAATCAGAAACAGATTAAACCATTAATGAACTTAAGTCAAATAGGATCCTATCTAGTAACCATTACAGAACATTCTTCTTTGAACTTTTCTCGAGGCATTATCTCAGAGCCTGATCTTCTATATACTCAGGAAAAAGAGATCTTGGATGAAATGAAAGACCAGCACGTAAGTGGAGTCAAAAGAATTACTATTAAACGTAATGGGGAAACACTACCGACTAAACATGTCATATTAACGTTTAGTACCCCTGACCTCCCATCACGCGTCAAAGCTGGCTACCTCTCTTGTCCAGTTCGGCCATATATTCCAAATCCTCTCCGTTGCTTTAAATGCCAGCGTTACGGACATTCCAAGCTATCATGCCGTGGTACAGCTACTTGTGCCAGATGTGCAGAGCCCGGCCACGATAGCAATGAATGCACGAAGGAATTTAAATGTGCCAACTGCAAGGGAGATCATCCTTCTTACTCTAGAAAATGCGCTAAATGGATCCTTGAGAAAGAAATTCAAGTAGTAAAAACGACGCAAAATATACCATATCCAGAGGCAAGAAAAATCGTTGACTCTCGCACTCCAGCTACAGGACTATCTTATGCCGCTGCTGTAAGAAAAGTATTTAAAACTTCCAGCACACAAACAGAAACTGAAACTCAAACTAATGATAAGCAAACTAGTAAAGCCAAACTTCAAAATAAACAATCCGATAGCACAAAATCTCCCCCCAAAAAACTAAATGATAGCAAAGAGACACAAATGATAAATACAAAATCTACTGAATCAATTTTTTCAAATATTCCAATTAAAAAAAATGCTAAGAAATGCACTGAAAATAAAAAGAAAATTATACAAGCGCGCGCTAAAATTGGAGCTACCTCTAAACAGAGGCCTCCAAGAAATTTTAATTTCAAAAAAGAGGACTTTTTGCTCCCCAACAGGTTTTCAAAACTAATTAAAACTTCTCATGAGAAGGTTGCTTTCCCTCACGACGAAGTTGAAGATGTTCAATTTGAAGAACTTCCGCCATCCGATGATGAAGGATGGACGGACGCTCATGCCTCATGAGCTGTTCTTCTTTACTTTGGCCGTTTTCTCTCCTTTTTCTTCCCATGGCCCTGAGCATTCTTTCTTGGAATTGTCAAAGTTACTCGTATAATGTCACGGACGTCAAAGATCTTGTCGAATATCACCAACCGGCCATTTTCTGTCTGCAAGAGACATTCTTGTCACCTACTGATAGACCGAGGATGAAAGGTTTTGAAATGTACCGCAAGGACTGCTTGACAGGAGACCGTCGTTGTGGAGGAGTGGCGATGCTAATCTCCACTGATTACGCATCTAGCCAACTCAGTATCAACACGTCCCTACAAGCAGTAGCTGCGCGTGTTCACCTTCACTCGCTAGTCACAGTCTGTTCGGTGTATATTCCACCTTCTTATGATTTGAGAAGCGTGGAATTGCAGACATTGATCGATCAACTCCCACCCCCATTTGTCATCCTGGGGGATTTCAATGGCCACAATCCTCTCTGGGGGAGTCCAGACACCAATAGTAGAGGATTGATAATAGAAAATTCTATCAGTGACAATGATCTATGCGTTCTTAATAATGGTGAAAATACTTATTTCCATCTTCCGACGCAGACTTACCATGCCATCGATCTTGCAATATGCTCACCTTCTCTACTGCCACTGTGGGACTTCCATGTTGAAAGTGGACTCTACAGTAGTGGCCACTTTCCGATCAAGATAACCTTTACTGGACGCTGCAGCTATCAACCGCAGCAGCAAGCCCGTTTCTGCCTTGATCGAGCTGATTGGGCAGCATTTACCCAGTTGGCAGAAATAACATCGGAAGTAGTGAACGATTCAGACATCGATGAAGCAGTAAGCCGAGTAACCGACATTATCTTGAATGCAGCGAAAGCTGCAATACCAAGAACCACCAAGAGGAGGATTAAATTTCCGAAACCTTGGTGGAACTCTGATTGCCAGGCAGCCTATAAGAAGCAGAAAAAAGCATGGAACACATTTCGTCGATATCCGACCACACAAAATCTTGTGGCACTCAAACGAGCTCGTGCTGAAGCTCGGAGGATACGACGGAAAAGCCAGCGGGACTCGTGGCAAGCCTACGTCAGCACAATCACGAAGTCCACCCCATCTAAGACCGTATGGGGAAAAATAAAAAAAATCGCTGGTAACTACAAAACGTCTTGTGCACCCATTCTGCAAAATAACGGTCAAATTTTATCTGAACACAAAGAAGTGACCGACTGCTTGGGGACTCATTTGGCAAAAGTCTCCAGGTCAGAAAATTGTCCGCCAAAATTTTTAACTTTAAAATCAATTAAAGAGAAAAAACTATTGGATTTTCATTCGAATATTTCGGAGCAATACAACTCAAAGTTCACAATAAAAGAACTAAATACTGCTTTACAAAAAACAAAAAACACATCACCGGGCCCTGATGAAGTCCACAACAAAATGTTAAAAAATCTAAGCAGGTCTTCTTTAGAAAATATCCTGCAACTTTTTAATAGAATTTATTCTGAACATAGGTTTCCAAAATCCTGGAGTCAGGCAATAATTATTCCTATCCTTAAACCGAATAAACAATCAGATAATCCTGAGAGCTATAGACCTATAGCTCTCACTAGTTGCTTATGTAAATTAATGGAGCGGATGGTGAACGCCAGGTTGATGTACATCCTGGAGTCGTACCATATGCTCTCTTCATACCAAAGCGGATTCAGGCGTGGCAGATGCACAATCGACAATCTGCTGCTTCTCGAAACTTCAGTAAGAGAAGCCTTCCTCAAACGTAAACATCTTGTGAGCGTATTCTTCGACATTGAAAAAGCATATGACCGTACATGGAGATACGGGATTCTCAAAACTCTGCATGAGTATGGGTTGCGAGGTAACCTCCCCATCTTCCTTGCCAATTTTTTGAAAAATCGATCATTCCGTGTACGTGTCAAGTCTGTTCTGTCGGATACCTTCATTCAAGAAGAAGGGGTACCCCAGGGAAGTGTGCTAAGCGTAACTCTTTTCCTACTTGCAATCAACAGCTTAATCGAACAACTGCCTCCCGCTGTCAAAGGTACTATGTTCGTTGACGATTTTCAGATATCTTTCTCGTCATCGAACATGAGTATCGTTGAAAGACAGCTTCAAATAGCTATTAATAAAGTCTGTCAATGGGCGGAGGAAAATGGCTTTTCCTTCTCGGCCCAAAAAACCTTCTGTATACACTTTTGCCGTAAAAGAGGCCTTCATCCGGACCCAAATCTTTTCATAAATAATCAACCTATATCTGTAAAAGATCAAGGAAAATTTCTTGGTCTTATCCTTGACAACAAACTAAAGTTCTTACCGCACATACAGGAATTGAGAAAGAAATGCTTTTTGAAATTGAATATCCTTCGAGTCTTAGCGAACACTTCTTGGGGTGCTGATACCGAGTCTCTTTTAAGAATATACAGGGCTCTGATACGCTCTAAACTTGATTACGGGTGCCAAATATATGGTTCAGCAGCGAAAAGCTATCTAAAAGCCCTGGACCCAATACATAACCAGGCGCTACGCATCTGCACAGGCGCCTTCCGAACTTCGCCTATCAACAGTCTCCATATTCTTGCACATGAACCTTCTTTGACCGATAGACGCCTTAAACTCTCATTAAATTTTTATTTCAAGATGAAACCTTATACAAATCATCCGCTACATCTTTATATTTTTAATCCATCTAATGTGACCCTATTTATGCACCGTCCGTCGGTGACCCCAACATTCGGGATCCGAATGCGTCGGTTGCTTTCAGACTTGCAACTGCCTGACTTCAATACCTTCGAAACAATAGAACCAGTCGAACCGTGGAGTGCAGTAACGATTCCTACAATTCGAGACCTTGAAAAATACCCCAAAGAAACTACAAGCAATATAGTTTATCAACAAACCTTACACGATGTCAAAGACAGATATTCAAAGTATAGAGAAATCTACACTGACGGCTCAAAATTTAACAGTCACGTCGGCCTTGCCGCAAAAATTGATGGTCAAGTAATTGCAGAAAAATTAAATACATCTTGCTCAGTATTCACTGCAGAAATAAAAGCTATATTTATATCTTTGCAATCAATAGCAGAGTCAGACCATAAACAGTTTGTAATATACACTGATTCAAAAAGCTCTATAAAAGCCATGACTCACTGCAATAATAATAGCCACCCTATAGTCGTACAAACTTACCACTTATACAAAAACTTAAAACAAAATAATTTTCAAATTCTCTTTTGTTGGGTTCCTGGCCATGCGGGCATCGCAGGCAATGAAACAGCTGATGCGGCTGCCAAAGCGGCAAGTATCCTGGGCGATGATCGTGTTCCTTTCGGAGATATCAAAAACGCCATTAGTGAAAGCATAAACACTCATTGGCAGCGGGCTTGGAATACAGAAAATAATAATAAACTGCACTCTATCCAGCCCTCAACGAAAGGTTTCATGTCATTGCACCTCACCAGGAGAAAACAAGTTCAACTAGCACGTCTCCGCATTGGTCACACCAGGTTCACCCATAGATATCTTCTATGTCGCGAACCTGCTCCAATATGCATTAATTGTAATGTAGTTCAAACAGTTGTACATATTCTTAGTAACTGCTCTAATTTTAACCGTATTCGTTTTAAATACTTTAACCATTTTAATCCATCTTTGAAGGAGTTGCTGGGGGACTCGCCCCATTCCGAATTGTTCTCCTTCCTTCGGGAGATTGACTTCTCCTTTTTAATTTAATGTGTGTACCATACGTATTTTTGCTTCGCCCCTTCGTTGTTTTATCCTTTTAACTATTTTACTTAACAAAAAACTAGTGTGCATGTTTTGATTTTATTCCTTACAATGCATTTTATATCCATTTACTATTTTTATATTCATATTGGTCACAATTTTAACATAATGAAATGAACAATTGTTTGGCGCAGTATAGCCCGTAGGGGCTCTTGCGCCAATAAAAACAAATCAACCAACCAACCAACCGTAATTATATATAGAGAGAGGATAATCATACAAAATATCTTTTGGGTATAAAATCTTTAGGTCGATATTTTTTTCAAGTTTATAACCTCTAATATGAAAAAAAAAGGGTCGAGGTAAAAAATTGACAAAGAAAATAGACTTCAGCGTTTCTCGAAATAATAGCAATTATCTTTGCAAATACCGGATCATCACGATCAAAAGATGCTACAACACACATTCCTACCTTATAATACAAACTATTTATCTTTACTTTGGAAGTGCCAAAAAAGTTATTATAACCAGATAAAATGTTCAAAATTTCATCAGAATAACCAAACTCTAAGACAGGTTTTGGACTGAAAACTTGAGGGGAGCATTCAAAATTTATGTCTGTTACATTATAATATGATTGCAATTGTTGATGCCTTTGAGCTAAAGAATAGGGTAAATTTATGAAATTTTTTTAATTTTGTGAAATTCTTTTAAAATATAAATGTTTGGCATCAAATCTCATAGACTAAGAATATTTAAGCGGAGCAAATTCCAAAATTAAATCAGGATAATGAACAAGGTAATGATGTTTCGGCCTCATTCTTATATTTGGGAAAAGTTCACGAAAGAGGCTGTGGTGCTCCATTATGAGATCTTTTAAATATGATACAGAAGCCACATTTATAACAGGAGCAAGCACAATATCAGTAATATCTTTTAGTAGGGGAGCTTTTACCCCATAAAGAGATTTGTATCTATTATCATATTCAATCATCTCTAAATGGTGGGCATGATTGCTTCTTGATCAACGTGTGTAATGATTCGCATCAAAATTTGTTTGCATTTCACTATTTGAAGCCATACAAAACCTACAACTTCTACAGTTGTCCCCAGAAAAACATGTTGTAAATCCACCAATCTGATGGGAACCAAGATTATCAGCTACAATAGCTAAAATACCTCTTTCACTTTGCTCGGTAAAATATCTTCGGCTTCAGGAATTTGAATTCCTTCAGATTCTAGAATATGTAGGTCCCTCAATAGCGGAGCAAGAATAGTTGAAAAGCCATATTCTTTTAAATCTTGAGCACGGCATAAAAGAGCTAATTACATATCTCTGACAGTTGAACGATACTGTGGAGGAATGTTTCCAATACTGTAATAAAAAGCTGCTAACTTGTGCTTTGCTTGAACTCCTCTGAGAGGGTTTGTGACCCCAAATTCATCATAATAAAGTATGATTTGAATATTTGGGTAGACATTAAAAAGATCATTAGATTTAAACATTGGACAATGACAAATGTCTTTATGAGTATCAATTGATTGAGATGAAACTGGTTTTGATGCAATGTAATGAGCAATTTTCTGATTTTGCAAATTTTTTGTAAATTTTTGATTATAGGTATGTATTGAAAGTTATTCCCTGCTATGTCCAGTTTATGTTGTATCAGTCCGATCTTCTTAAACATTTGTTTCCTTAAATAAGGAGAGGTTACATCTTTAAAAATGGAAGAAATTAAAAAAGATAAATCAATATTCTTCACAGATTTCAATACAGATGAATCTATATTTTTTTCCTTTAGCACATCAAATATGTACTTTTTTATATAGTTGGCATTATCGACTTGTAAAAACAGAAGCTTTTCTACAATATCGGAAACTACTGCAGCTGGTAGTAAATGCATTTCTTGCATGTACATCACAAATAGAAATGTATTTAACTTATGGTCATCTTCTACCTCTGCGTTTTCAACAAAATCGACTTCTGGACTACTATTCTCCATAGAGTCATTTTCGTTGCTAGTTTCATCCATAAAGTAAAATCCATGTTTTCAAGACTAGTGGGATGTAGGGTCACCCGGGGCAATTCCTGGTCAGCAAGTTTCTGGGGTAATTCCTGGTCACAGTCCTTTTTATGTCTTAATAATCCTTCAGCAAAATAAAAAAAATCACAGAGGTACTCTGAACTATCTTCATTGCAATTCATTACTTATTTATGAGTTGACTGTGTATTTAGTTTGAAAAAAAAAATATTTTAAAAATCGCTTGTTAAATTTCCTAAAACAAGATTGGCCTTAGTTTTGATACATTTGTACAAAGATCGTACTCAAACTCAAACTTCTGAATATTTTTCTTTTTCGTTTTTTTGGTTGAATTAGGTACCATGTCAGTTACTGAAAAATAGTTTTGGATTTACCATTATTGTTTTGAATAATTTGCAGGAAGGCTCCAAATAATGCCCCTGGCTACTGGGGTAATTCTTGGTCAGTGGGGTAATTCCTGGTCAGTCCTTTTTTTAATATTTATGGATTATTATTTCACCTATTATTGACATATGTTATTGATTTAAACTATATGTAACTCTGTGAGCCTTAACTGCAAAGTTAACTGTAACCGCAATGTAACATTCTTATCTGTTAATGATAAGTATACAATATACTGAATTTTTCTTTGTTAAATTTCATCCAATTATTTTATAAGTTTTAATAATTATTCTTAATTATACTAAGAAAAATGCTTAATTGTAACTGCATTGTACTATTCACTTAACTGTTCACCTTAACCTGTTCATAACAGACAGAAGCATGTGCTCAGTGTGTATGGTGCATGTGCACCATATTTTTTATGGACCTATTTATTTGGTAGGTGAAGATTCATTCACAACAGATATAAAAGCTGTAGCTATTGCATACAAAGTGTATAAAAAGTATTTTGGCTAAGTTTTATTAAGTAAAGCTATTATGTTGAAAACAATTGCATTCTTCCTTAAAAAAACTAAATACAGTGTTTAATTAGCTATATATATAAATAAATTCTTTATCTAATTAGTTTAATAACTTGTATTAATAATGTGCTTACAAAATGTATGCATTTTCATCAATCATTTGAGTGACCAATAATTGCCCCGTAAGTGGCCAGGAATTACCCCATCTCTGGGGTAATTCCTGGTCACTAATTAACGACAATTACTCAAGTTCATTATGTATTGTTGATAGCATGAATATTTTATTCGATGGACATCCCAATGTGCTTCCTTCATACCAAAATTTGTAACTCTAACTTAGATAGATTTTGTGATAATTGGATGTTAATGCTTTTTGACCAGGAATTACCCCAGGTGACCCTAATTGAAGAAAATACAGTGTAACTTTATTGACAATTTCCCACGGGGCAGCAGATCGTTTCATGATTTTTAAAATGAGAGATGAATCTTTTTTTGATATGGGCGATTCTCTGTAAACTGGTAATTGGCTGTCCGTACTGAGTATTTTAAAACTAATAAAGTGTAAAAAAGTAATTATCTCTCTTAATACAAGTAAAGCATTAATACTTTGTGGCCCAATTGTATTTGGAGTAATAACATTTTAATTTTTTTTTCTAGAAATTATCTAAGCGCCAAAAACACAGTCCCCTGGCTGTCCCAATCCCATAGTCTAACTGTTAAAGATAGTATTTCAAAAAACCTATTAACACTACATAAATTTGGCAATTAATATCTAAAAATAGAATAATGAAGCTATATTTTTCTTATGAAATAAGGTATAATTACGTATTTCTAAAACTTAAAATTGTCATGTAAATTCTGTCCGGAGTTTTTTCAAACAGTCCCCTGCAACAAATTCAAAGCTGTAATACGAAAAATCTATAACTTTTGCAAATTCTTTTTGGCATGAAGTTTAAAGTAATCAGTGTGAATTTGCCGAAATCGCCGAGAACGGTGTTGAAACGCTACTTTGCTTAGTTTGAGAGCCACATTTGTGATGAAAGTATGCATCAGGGTCGTTGCGAAAACAGTCCTCTGGGAAGTGATTTTATTAATGTCAATTAATTTAATTATAAAACATATTAGTTATTATGTCCACGATTTGTGCCTCAATTTATAGGTAGTCTCGTAACTAATTATGTTCCAATAGTTTTGCAGATATTACGCAACAAAGAGCAAAAACAGTCACCTGGCACAGTCCCCTGCCTAGTTATACTAGGCGGAGGACTTACCCCCTATCATGATTTATCAGAAAAACACAAACTTCAATTGGCCCTCTTTCAAACCAAAGTAATAGATTCATTTTCTGAGCAATAGTATTATAATAAAAACGAACATTTCAAAAAGCCGTGGCCGGACAGATTTCGTGTGAAAAATGACGAGTTTGCAGAGAATCGCCCATATAAGAATGGAAACCACAAACAGAACAAGAAAGTTTTTCTTTTTTCAACTTCAGTTCTCTGCTTAAAGAGATGCAATTTTAGTGCTTGGTAACTTTTACGACTTTTTGGTCATCCATTGAATCCTTTTACAAACAGCACAAGTAATCATGATGTTATTTTTCCATTCCTGTTAGAAAAAAAAAATAAATTAGTGATATTTTACACTTAATAACAGGGATGCAATGAATAGTGATTTGGAGGAAATACTAAATTTCCCGCCGAAAGCAAGGTAGAATAGCCAATTCGTTTTTGTTTAAAAACAAAGCACAGGTCGTATTAAAAGTCCGCATTCCTTCTCTTTGCTATCAATCAGGGTGTAAATGATTTAAATCGCGATTTAAATCAAATGATTTTTTTAATGATCAAATGATTCCCCCCCCCCCCCCAAATGTAACAACAACTCTGAAATGATGGAAAAACGGAAAAAACAACAAGGGGGCGCTTGTACAAAAATTGGTATGTATAGGGGGAAAACAGAAGTTATATTCAGATTCAGGGCCCCCCCGTTGTCCGTTTACCTTGTCGTGGTGGGGGGCTTGCGGTGTGGTGAGTTCGGGGCGAGCTCTTGGGCGGAGTCGTGACCCCCAGTTGCTCAAACAGAATATCGGCGGGAAGGGATTTGTTTCTCCTTCCTTCCCTCATCACACTTACCAAATTTCGGAACAAAAACCCAAGCCAAGGTGTGTCAACCGTGCCGATGGCTGCGTGGTACCGGGGCCAAGCGGTATCTCTAACGGGAGGCTTCAGGGCTAGCTGGCGAACCCTGTCGTATGCAGCCTTACCCCTGTGTAGGGGGGCTACGCAGGGGCTCGACCCCGTTTTTTTTCCCCCCAGTTCTCCGGTCCGATTATGGATACAACAGAAAAAAACCTTTCTCCCCCTAGTGGGGAGCGTCAAAATGAATTGTCTTCAAATACAGCTAAGTTCTTTATTATTAAGCGTAATGGTAATTTAAATTTTTCTACAACTTCACCTTTCCTTATAAATAAAGCTCTAACGCACTTAATTGGTGAATATGAATCAGTCAAAAAATTGCGTACTGGCGAACTTCTTGTACAAATTAAAAATCAAAAACAAACTAAATCCATTCTTTCTATTACTCAACTAGGTTCCTATTTATGTACAGTTACAGAACACAAAACCTTAAATTTTTCAAAAGGTATCATTTCGGAACACGATCTTCTGTACACACCCGAGGAAGAAATCTTGGAGGAAATGCGGACGCAGCGTGTTAGTGGAGTAAAACGGATTACCGTTAAGCGGGATGGCAAAATGGCGCCCACTAAACACATAATCTTGACATTCTCTACTCCTGACCTCCCTTCCCGTGTAAAGGCTGGGTATCTCTCTTGCCCAGTTAGACCTTACATCCCAAACCCACTCAGGTGCTTTAAGTGCCAGCGGTTTGGGCATTCTAAGATTTCGTGTCGTGGTACCGACACATGTGCCAGATGTGCCGAGCCTGGCCATGACAGTGTACAGTGCACGAAAGACTTTAGATGTGTTAACTGCAAGGGAGATCATCCATCCTACTCAAGAAAATGTTCCAAATGGCTCTTGGAAAAGGAGATACAAGTAATTAAAACCACACAAAAAATCTCATACCCAGACGCAAGAAAAATTGTCGATTCCCGTACACCTATCGCAGGAGTTTCTTATGCTACTGCCGTTAAAAAGGTTCTCAAAACATCAAGCACCCAAACGGATGATCAAATAAACACTATCAAGCCAGTTATCTCACCTAAACGAAATGTTCAATCTAACAGTTCAAATTCTTCACAAAATAAAACTACCAACAGTAAACCACTAATAGAAAAACCTATCGTTAACGAGCCTTATTCTGCAATTACCACGAACAAAAATACGCAAAATTCTAAAAAAGCTGTAGAAAAAAAGAAAATAATACAATCAAGAGCTAAAGTTGGGGTTTCCTCTAAACAGAGGCCCCCAAATTTTTTTGGATTTAAAAAAGAGGACTTCTTGCGTTCTAGCAAGCAAACTAAACTGACGAAATCTTTTCTTAAAGAAATTGTTTCCCCTCAAAAGGAAGTTAAAGACGTAGAATTTGAACTTCCACCGTCCGACGATGAAGGGTGGTTGGACCCCTCTGCCTAATGAGTTACGTTTTCTTTTGGCCATTTTTTCTCCTTTTTCTCATTATGGTCCTGAGCATTCTTTCTTGGAATTGTCAGAGTTACTCGCATAATGTCACGGACGTCAAAGATCTTGTAGAAACACACCAACCGGCCATATTCTGTCTGCAGGAAACATTCTTGTCCCTTACAGACAGACCGAGATTGAAAGGTTTCGAAATATACCGCAAGGACTGCCTGACAGGAGACCGTCGTTGTGGAGGAGTGGCGATGCTAATCTCCACTGATTACGCGTCTAGCCAGCTCAGTATCAACACGTCTCTCCAGGCAGTAGCCGCGCGTGTTCACCTTCACTCGCTAGTCACAGTCTGTTCGGTGTATATTCCACCTTCTTATGATTTGAGAAGCGTGGAATTGCAGACATTGATCGATCAACTCCCACCCCCATTTGTCATCTTGGGGGATTTCAATGGCCACAATCCTCTCTGGGGGAGTCCAGACACAAACAGTAGAGGATTGATAATAGAAAATTTTATTGCTGACAACGATCTATGCGTTCTTAACAACGGTGAAAATACATATTTCCATCTTCCTACGCAAACTTACCATGCCATCGATTTGTCAATGTGTTCACCTTCGCTTCTGCCACACTGGGATTTCGAGGTGGAAGCTGGTCTACACCAGTGGCCACTTCCCGATCAAGTTAACCTTTACTGGACGCTGCAGCCAAAATGAGCAACAGCAAGCCCGTTTTCGCCTTGATCGAGCTGATTGGACAGCATTTGCCCAGTTGGCAGAAATAACATCGGAAGTAGTGAATGAAACTAACATTGATGTAGCAGTAAGCCGAGTAACCGACATTATCTTATATGCAGCCAACGCTACTATTCCAAGAACCACTAGAGTTAAGATTAAATATCCTAAACCCTGGTGGAACGCTCTTTGCCAGGAAACTCATAAAAATCAGAAAAAGGCTTGGAGCAAATTTCGTCGATATCCGACCACAGATAATTTAGTGGCACTCAAAAGAGCTCGTGCTGAAGCTCGGAGGATTCGACGGAAAAGCCAGCGGGACTCGTGGCACTCATATGTCAGCACAATCACGACGTCTACTCCATCTAAAACCGTATGGAATAAAATTAAGAAAATCGCTGGAAATTATAAAACAAACTGTGCTCCCATTCTAGAGAAAAATGGACAAACAATATCTGATTTTAAAGAAGTGGCTGACTGCCTGGGGACTCACTTGGCAGAAGTCTCCAGTGCAGATAGTTATTGTCATAAATTCCTAGCTTTTAAATCGCTTAAAGAGAGAAAAACACTTAATTTTCAAACCAATTACTATGAAATATACAACTTAGATTTTACACTCAAAGAATTAATTGCAGCTTTACAAAAAACCAAAAATACTTCACCCGGTCCTGACGAAATACACAACATTATGTTAAAAAAATTAAGCTTTCCGTCGCTACAAAATATTCTCTTTCTTTTTAATAGAATTTGGTCTGAACACTCTTTCCCGAAACTCTGGACTGAAGCAATAGTAGTTCCGTTACTGAAACCCAATAAAAACCCCAGTCAACCTGAAAGTTATAGACCAATAGCCTTAACTAGTTGCTTTTGTAAGCTGATGGAGCGGATGGTCAACGCCAGACTAATGTACGTTTTGGAGTCGAATCATTTATTAGCTTCACACCAAAGTGGATTCAGGCGTGGCAGGTGTACCATCGACAACCTTTTACTTTTGGAAACATCGATAAGGGAAGCATTTTTGAGAAGAAAACATCTGGTGAGCGTATTCTTCGATATGGAAAAGGCATATGACCGTACCTGGAGATATGGGATCCTAAAAACCATACATGAGTATGGATTACGAGGCAATCTACCCATCTTTATCTCCAACTTTCTTAAACATCGGTATTTTCGTGTACGAGTCAAATCCATTCTATCGGATACCTTCATCCAAAAAGAAGGTGTACCCCAAGGAAGTGTACTGAGCGTCACTCTCTTTCTAATTGCAATTAATAGCTTACATGAACAATTGCCCCCCGCTGTCAAGGGTACTATGTTCGTTGACGATTTTCAGATCTTTTTCTCGTCACCGAGCATGAGTATCATTGAAAGGCAGCTTCAAATAGCCATCAATAAAGTCTCAAAATGGGCTCAGGAAAATGGATTTTCTTTCTCAGCACAAAAAACATTCTGTATACATTTCTGTCGCAAAAGGGGCCTTCACCCAGATCCAAACTTACTCATGAATAATCAACCAATTACTGTAAGAGATCAAGGAAAATTCCTTGGCCTCATCCTTGATAATAAACTTAAATTTATACCACATATTCAAGAATTAAAAAAGAAATGTACATTAAAATTAAATATTCTTAAAGTCTTGGCAAACACTTCTTGGGGTGCCGATACAGAGTCCATGCTAAGAATTTACAGGGCTCTGATACGCTCAAAACTTGATTACGGTTGTCAAATTTATGGTTCCACCGCCAAAAGTTATCTTAAATCTCTGGATCCTATACATAACCAGGCGTTGCGCATTTGCACAGGTGCTTTTCGAACGTCACCTATCAAAAGCCTTCATATAGTAGCACAGGAACCTCCACTTATCAATAGAAGACTGAAACTTTCACTAAACTTTTATTTCAAAATCAAACCAAATACGAACCATCCGTTGCATTTACATATTTTACACCCGTCGAATACTGATTTGTTTTTACGTCGTCCTTCGGTCACCCCAACATTTGGGATCCGAATGAGACAGGCGCTCACTTCACTGTAGATGTCAGATTATGATACATACTACTCAGCAGAAACTATTCAACCATGGAACGAAATAAACTTCTCTGTTATTCCTGATTTTGTTAAATTTAAAAAAGACACCACAGCTCCTTCGATATATCAACAAATATATTATGAAGTTAAACAAAAGTATCCGTTACATAATGAAATTTTTACCGACGGATCGAAAACCAACGATCATGTCGGCTTCGCAGCAGTAATTAACGGCCAAATTATCTCAAAACAATTAAATACTTCTTGTTCTGTTTTCACTTCCGAAATAAAAGCTATATCCACGGCCTTACAATCAATAGCAGAATCAAACCACAAAAAGTGGATAATATACACAGACTCCAAAAGTTCACTAGACGCTATCACAAACTGCAACAACAATAGCCACTCTTTAGTTATACAAACTTTCCACCTATATAGCAGTCTTAAACAAAATAATTTTGAACTTTTATTTTGCTGGATACCTGGCCATGTTGGTATTAGTGGCAATGAGGCAGCAGATATTGCTGCCAGGGCTTCTAGTTCCCAAGAAGAAGATCTCGTACCTTTTGAAGATATTAAAAATATAGTTACAGACTGCCTTAACAACTATTGGCAGCGTGACTGGGATGGAGAAATGCATAATAAATTGCACTCCATCCAGCCACTGATCAAAGGTTTTAAATCCTTAAGGGCTAAAAGAAGGGACCAAGTCATATTGTCCCGTCTTCGCATTGGTCACACGAGATTTACTCATAAATATCTTCTTTGCCACGAGCCTACACCTACATGTCTTAAATGTAATGTAAACCAGACAGTGTTCCACATTTTATGTAACTGCCCAAATTTTAACCGTGTACGTTTTAAACATTTTAATAATTTTTATCCATCTCTGACCGAATTACTTGGGGATACACCCCATCCTAATTTGTTTCCCTTTTTAAATGAAATTGGTTTTATATCTCTAATTTAGTGGTTTTATCTTTGTCTTGAGTGTTTTATCTTTGTTTTGTTATTTATCTGATTTTACTAAAAATTGTCAGTCCATTCTTTCGCTTGCTTAGTTTGGATTTTAAACATCATCTATGCATGTTTTAAAATGTTTTTAAAATCTTATATGCTCTACGGGTTATCATCGTTTGGCGCAGTATAGCCTATAAAGGCTCTTGTGCCATAAAACCCAAAACAATTAACCAATCAGATTCAGGGGGTCATTTCACAAATGAATCAGCCAAAACATATCAGAAACATTTTTAATGAGTTTTTTTTTTTTTTTTTTTTTTCCCCGCACAGGGTAATCAAACTCGGTAACTCGGCCTGATTGCTACTCAGTAGGTCTCTAATGACATTAGAATATGTTCCCATAGTGGTGAAAATCTTCAAAATGTGACTATGTTTCACTGTAAATAAGAAAAAAAAATAAGGAGATATTGCCTGATAAATTAATATCAATGATGTAAACAAGCATTTAAACATGCGAGTAGCTTTAACCCATTAATGCCTAGCGTCCCTTTTTAGGGACGGTCCAAAATGTGTCCGAATTTACCAAAAATGAACATTTCAACGAAAATAATAGTGCTCAATTATTATTTTGGTATTGTTTCAATTAAGTATTAACAGATTGCAGCACATAATCATTGTAAAGTGTGTTCGGTAGCCGTGTAACCAGTATACAAAATATCTTTGGAAAAAAATGTCAGGCATTAATGGGTTAAGCCTAACACATCTGACAAGTCACACTGCATCTATTCCACATATCGCACATCCAGAATGAAAGGGGCACATCTCAAAAAATGCATTTTTTGGAAATACCTTTAAAAAGCATACCTTAGTACACCTTACATGAGAAACTGACCCATTTTTTTCTAGAGTTAACAGTCGCAGCTAAAAAGCAACTTATGCCCTTATCATTCTCCAGATTCTGCCGATTGTGAAGGGAGAATTGAGTTTGAAAGGGGCACATCTTTGAAAATCAGAGTTCCCCGAGCGTCATTAGTGCAAATTAGGGTTAGTACTCTTTTTAAACCATTTAAGAAAACCGTAATGTTGATTTGTTTTAAAATGACATTCGTTTTAATTGTTTGTAATTAAGTATAAATTGTTTGTGCACAAGTAATTTATGAAGGGTTCTTTTTTTAGAACAAGAAGAATAGTATTATGTAACCTAGCGTCAAATCATTAGGAATTAAAATTTAATATCGTTCTGAAATGAAACAGCGATATGTAGGATAAGTCATGGCAAGAACTTCAACAATAAAAAATTAAGGGTGTATATGCCGATGCCCATAAGAATAGCTATTTTGAGATGTGCCCCTTTCATTCTCCACAAAAATCCATTTTCGTGGAGAATGAAAGGGGCACTTCTCATTAATTACTGACTTATTTAAAATTGGTCGGGAAACGCACACCATAGTCATCTAGCAGAACCTTTAATCAACCAAGCAATGAAAGTTTGGCTAGTTGTAATAAGTTTTTAGAGCCAGGGCAAGCGTTTAAAAAAGTTTAAATTTTCCAATCGATTTTTCTCAAAACAGCTATTTTGAGATGTGCCCCTTTCATTCTGGATGTGCGATATATGGGCGATTCTCTGTAAACTCGTCATTTTTCACACGAAATCTGTCCGGGCAAGGTTTTTTGAAATGTTCGTGTAATTATAATACTATTGCTCATAAAATGAATCTATTACTTTGGTTTGAAAGTTTGCCAATTGAAGTTTGTATTTTTCTGATAAATCATGATAGGGGGTAAGTCCCCCGCCTAGTATAACGAGGCAGGGGACTGTGCCAGGTGACTGTGTTTTTGCTCTTTGTTGCGTGATATCTGCAAAACTATTGGGACATAATTAGTAACGAGACTACCTATAAATTTAGGCACAAATCGTGCACATAATAACTGATATGTTTTATAATTAAATTAATTGACATTAATAAAATCACTTCCCAGAGGACTGTTTTCGCAACGACCCTGATGCATACTTTCATCACAAATGAGGCTCTCAAACTAAGCAAAGTAGCGTTTCAACACCGTTCTCGGAGATTTCGGCAAATTCACACTGATTACTTTAAACTTCATGCCAAAAAGAATTTGCAAAAGTTATAGATTTTTCGCATTACAGCTTTGAATTTGTTGCAGGGGACTGTTTGAAAAAACTCCGGACAGAATTTACATGGCAATTTTAAGTTTTAGAAATACGTAATTATACCTTATTTCATAAGAAAAATATAGCTTCATTATTCAATTTTCAGACATTAATTGCCAAATTTATGTAGTGTTAATAGGTTTTTTGAAACACTATCTTTAACAGTTAAACTATGGGATTGGAACAGCCGGGGACTGTGTTTTTGGCGCTTAGATATTTTCTAAAAAAAAAAATTTAAAGTGCTATCACTCCAAATACAATTGGGCCACAAAGTATTAATGCTTTACTTGTATTAAGAGCGATAATCACTTTATTACACATTATTGTTTTTGAAATACTCAGTCCGGACAGCCAATTACTAGTTTACAGAGAATCGCCCATATATTACAATTTTACAACACAAAAACTTTCATACACGATAAAATAAAGTTGAATGAACTACAAACGATTAAACCAATAAACAATATTGTTCATGAAATAATTATCAATTTATTATTACCAAAGATTTATTGGTTTCCGACTTAAATATTCAAAATATTTTAACTGATATGCTGTTATTAGAAGATACTTAATTTTAATTTTGTTCAAATTTCCTGTGCTAAATTTCCAGTCAATTAACTTATATGGCTGATAATAATGGGGATGCAGGATGTTAAATGTGGTGTACATTTATTTTTCGATTAATGAAATCACAGAGCAATTAATTAAACTTTTCCAACATCATAAAAACCTTTTAAATGTGTTTAAATATAATTTACAAATAATATTTGTATTCATAAGTGTTGCATATTAAAATATATTCTGCATATATAACATACTGTAAAACACTTTAATATGTAGATTTTTTTTAGCATTCAGAATAAGTAAATTACAATATTTTCAAAAGCAATTCAATACTTGTCTTATTTGTAGCATATGTAATTAGATTAAATTACTACGCTAAACACAGCATCTCAGCAAGTATGAAACCATACCTAAACTATCTATTATCTTCTTAAATCCTTTCATTTCTTGTAAACAACCCCCTTGATTTTGAGGGGTCGCGTTATCGACCCGGCCGAGTACTGGGTCAGTAAAATTCTCGGAAGGGAACAGGTGTTTCGAAAATGAATCCCTCCGTAGATTACTAGCCGATATGAAAAGTAAAGAATAAGTAGTACAAATTATGAATGTTTCAACGACAAAGAAATTTCATACCATCTTAGTACCAACAGTAATAAAATTATATGTAATATGAAAGGAAAATAATTCCTACGATTTAAATATTAGCGTATGATTGAAAGGTACTTTCTTGCTCATTCTTTCACCCAGAATCCCAGGAAAAGCCCATCTTTTCATGTAGATTTAAACACTAGAAAAGCTATCCTTACGACAGAATAAAATCCTCTCAATAAAAATAACCTATCTAGTAAAGAAGCGGCACCCCTCTTCTTATTGCTGTGGGATCTCGGCAATAACAACATTTGGTTGTGGAATTGATTCTTAAAATCAACTCATTCAATGTGATCTAACACGCTCTGCGCTCGGCCGCTCGCTACTAAAGAATTTCTGGTGGCTTAAGCCTAACGTGTCTGACTGCTAAGCTGTGATTGGCTGACGCTGAAACAGGAGATTGAACCAAACTTTGGTGCTTTATGTTTTGCGGAATTTGAACCAAAAATAGGTGCAAGTCCTCATCTTGGTACGAACGTGAAGCACAGTTGAACCAAACTATGGTGATATCAACAGTGGACTCTAAGTTTAAAACCGTATTATGGTTCAACGTTGAACTGATATTTTTAACTTCTCTGTAGCCTATTTTTTCTAGTCCATGAATAATTTTTTTTACATTAAAAAATTAAATATCTGCAGTTATACTTTTAATGGGCAATATGTGAACGGCATCTTTAAATTTAGAATAAAAACTTTGTATTATGAAAACATTTGCACTATGTCACAATTGTCATGTGACATGTCAACAATGTCCCCCCCCCCCTTTATAATCAGCATATTGCCTCAGATGAATTTCATCCATCATTAAACAAACATATATTTCTCTCCCTTTTAACTCTTTTACCCGTTTCCTTGCGTAGCCTAAAAACATAGGATCATCAACTCCAAGTTTAGGATTGGAGTTCATTTGTGAATTTAATTTGATTTGTAGAGGGATATGGCAACATGAGCGATCTAGAACTTCGAATAAATCTTAAAGTTTGTGTAGAAATTATATACAGCATAGAAAAAAAATATAAGAGTAAGTGCAGAATATTTATATATTTTCATGGGAATATTAATGAAAGAAATCTGTTCATTTAAAAATTCTATAATATTGTCAGTAGAAACTTCTTTTTTTAAACAATTTAATAAATATAGAACAGCGTCCGCAATTTTAGAACCTTTACTAACGGATACTCCTACAGAATGTTTTTCATTTTTTTCTAAAATATTGAAATTATCATTGATGTTCTTAACCTTACTCGGAATTATGAATGTATACTCCTCTTAAATAAACTGACGATTTTAAATTACTATCAATAACAACTATATGATTGATTTGCACTTCTTCTACATTATACTTGATATCCAAGTACATTGGAACGTTATCTTTTACAACTTTACTCCAAAAATTTAAGCTTTTGAACTTCTCTGCACACACTGAAAATTCCTCAAAGTTTCTAAAACTTCTAAGATTGTCATACTCGGTTTTATTTTTCAAACTTGCATCAAGAGCTTTCTGTACTTTTGAGCTCTCTATCCGAAATCTTTTTTACTGGGACTTTCTCTCACATTATTCATATCTTGTAGCCAGTAGTTTGAATTTCCAAGAAATATGTTTGGGAATGCTTTCGGCCGCAATCTAGGCTTCTTCAAAGGAGCAGAAATCAATCTACTACTCTTTTCATCAAAAGCTGTAGAACTGCGTTCAATGTCTTCTGATTTAAAATGTTTCTCGCACACCTATTGATAGAACAGTGAATAAATATTCATCATTTGTTTAGACATTATTAAGCACTACCATGGAGCAACAAAACGCTCTAAAACTTTTCATTAATTTTAATTGCAAAATTAGAGATAAGTACTGACACCGTATTCGAAATGCAATCAAAATTCCATTATTTAAGAGCATTCCTTCAGTGAATGTTAATCAATATAGTATCTGGTTCAACGATCCAGTGAGGGGTTTAGAAAGGGAGGTTTTTTTCACGGGCAAAAATTCTCCCTGAACACATAGTTTTATCACATTCTGGCAATTCTAATATCTCAGTTTATATACATGTAAAAGCTGTTAAGGTTGCTACTAATTATTTACAAAAAAGTTAATTTATCAAAGTTATTTAACAAAAATATAATTTCCAGTTGTTTCTTTTCCAGTTGGTCGGAAAAGTTTCGCGAATGAAAAAAATGTTATGATCTAGAAATGATATAAATGTTCATTATAAAATAGCAATTAGGCTTGTTAGAATTACCTACAATAAAAAATTAAGCTAAAGAATTTACTGAGATTGACTATGTGATGTTTTAAAACTGCCTGATGAAGTTTTATTTTATTACACTATTGTAATTAAATTTATAAAAAAATCAAATCTTATATCACTGCTGTTAGTAAATAACAGAATTTTAAAATGTTAGCTCAAAACTCACCAATTTATATGATTTTATTTTTTGCATTTATAATTGAAAGAGTTCAGTATGGGTGATTCTACGGTCAATGCGTTTTTTGTGTCCCCAAAGAAAAAATAATCTGTTTAATTTCACACTTATTATATGGGCGATTCTCTGTAAACTGGTAATTGGCTGTCCGGACCGAGTATTTTAAAAATAATAAAGTGTAATAAAGTAATTATCGCTCTTAATACAAGTAAAGCATTAATACTTTGTGGCCCAATTGAATTTGGAACGATAACAATTTAATTAATTTTTCTAGAAATTATCTAAGCACCAAAATCACAGTCCCCTGGCTGTCCCAATCCCATAGTCTAACTGTTAAAGATAGTATTTCAAAAAACCTATTAACACTACATAAATTTGGCAATTAATATCTAAAAATAGAATAATGAAGCTATATTTTTCTTATGAAATAAGGTATAATTACGTATTTCTAAAAGTTAAAATTGTCGTGTACATTCTGTCCGGAGTTTTTTCAAACAGTCCCCTGCAACAAATTCAAAGCTGCAATACGAAAAATCTATAACTTTTGCAAATTCTTTTTGGCATGAAATTTAAAGTAATCAGTCTGAATTTGCCGAAATCGCCGAGAACGGTGTTGAAAGGCTACTTAGCTTAGTTTGAGAGCCACATTTGTGATGAAAGTATGCATCAGGGTCGTTGCGAAAACAGTCCTCTGGGATGTGATTTTATTAATGTCAATTAATTTAATTATAAAACATATTAGTTATTATGTCCACGATTTGTGCCTAAATTTATAAGTAGTCTCGTAACTAATTATGTGCCAATAGTTTTGCAGATATTACGCAACAAAGAGCAAAAACACGGTCACCTGGCACAGTCCCCTGCCTAGTTATACTAGGCGGGGGACTTACCCCCTATCATGATTTATCAGAAAAACAAAAATCAATTGGTCCTCTTTCAAACTAAAGTAATAGATTCATTTTCTGAGCAATAGTATAATAATAATACGAACATTTCAAAAAACCGTACCCGGACAGATTTCGTGTTAAAAATGACGAGTTTACAGAGAATCGCCCATATCATTAGTAGCCGCTATTTTTATGATTGTAGTAGTAAGGGCCAGACGAAATTTCAATTTTTGGGGGTTTATCGATACTAGGGGAAAATGCGCTGCCAGGGGAGTGACACTAATGGCAGAATTCTGGTTTGATTTACTATTATTTCACTTATTTTTCAGTGTAAAATCATAGTATGGACTAATTTCTAAAAGACCTGTATTCAAAAAAAATTTTCGCGTTGTAATAAAAATAAAAAAAATCAATCTTGAAAACACGACATGTTGCATACAAGTCGCACCGCAGATCCCAAATAAAAATACTTCCCGCATTATTTACGTTCATTCAAATTGCTTTCACAGGGGCAATTAAGATTAAAAATAAAATTAAATATGCTTATAACACAATTTTAATGTATATTTACCCTTTTTTGGAACAAAACTGCCAGGGGAGTGACTCCAGAGAAGTGACAAAATCACACATTACCTATAAAAACAACATCACGCGTTCTTCTTACTAGAACTTCACGTAAACCGTGATGTCTGCACACAATAAGCATTACATTATACATACGCACATTTAGGTAACGATGAAATATAAAAAGTTATACTTACCAGGGAAATACTACAGCGACTGGCGCAGTACGCTTTGATGCACTTTCAACGAGAACCGATGCAATAATATTCGATTTTTTTAAAAAACTCTTAGCTTGCTTTTAACTTTACTCAGTATTACACTAGTTATTCGCAATCAACATCATCCTTATGCATTTTTTATGCAAAATTTCAGTCTTCGAAGCTCGCCAGGTGAGGGTGACGCTGTTGATATGGCCCGTTGAAAAGTGTATTTTTTTTAAATAATAATAAATATTTTTTCAATGTATACTGATGAAATATGTTTCTCTGTTAATGTAAATGTATGATTATGGCAAAAAACATTATGCCAAGTTAGCAAAAATTGAACGTCGAACATGTTTGTATAAAAACTACACTCTTAAAAGTGTGCCGCTTACATGTAAGGCACAAGAGAATTGTGCCTTATACACTGAAGTGACAAAAGTCATGGGATACCTCTTAATATCGTGTCGGCCCTCCTTTTGCCCGGCGAAGTGCAACAACTCGACGTGGCATGGACTCAACAAGTCGTTGGAAGTCTTCTGCAGGAATATTGAGCCATGCTGTCTCGATAGACGTCCATAATTGTGAAAGCGTTGATGGGGCAGGATTTTGGGCACGAACAGACCTCTCGATGGTGTCCCATAAATGCTCAATGGGATTCATGTCGGGCGATCTAGGTGGCCAAATCATTCGTTGGAATTGTCCAGAATTTTCTTCAAACCAATTGCGAACAGTTGTGGCCCGGTGACATGGCGCATTGTCATCCATAAAAATCCCATCGTGGTTTGGGTACATGAAGTCCATGAATGGCTGCAAGTGATCTCCAAGTAGCTGCACATAAGCATTTCCAGTCAATGTTCGGTCCAGTCGCACTAGAGGACCAAGTCCATGCCATGAAAAAACAGCCCACACCATTACGGAGCCACCACCAGCTTGAACAGTGCCTTGCTGACAGTTTGGGTCCATGGCTTCGTGGGGCCTGCGCCACACTCGAACCCTACCATCGGCTCTTACCAGCTGAAATCGTGACTCATCGGACCAGGCCACGGTTTTCCATTCATCTAGGGACCAACCGATATGCTCACGTGCCCACGAGAGTCGCTGCAAGCAATGTCGTTCTGTCAGTAAAGGCACTCGAGTCGGTCTTCTGCTGGAATAGCCCAAGAAATCCAAATTTCTCCGCACAGTTCTAGCAGACACGTCCATTGTACGTCCCACATTGATTTCTACGGTGATTTGACGCAGTGTTGCTTGTCTGTAAGAATTTACGACTCTTTGCAGACGTCGCCGGTCTCGATCTTTAAGTGCAGGCGGTCGACCACTGCGCTGTCCATGGTGGGATGTTATGCCTGAAATTTCATACTCTCGGCACACTCTTGACACAGTGGATCTGGGAATGTTGAATTCTCTAACGATTTCCGAAATGGCATGACCCATGCGTCTAGCTCCAACTAACATTCCGCGTTCAAAGTCTGTTAATTCACGTCGTGCGGTCATCATCATGTTAAAACCTCTTCACATGAATAACTTGAACAGTAATGAAAGCTCTGTAAAAGCACTGCGCATTTATACCTGTTCTATGCGATGCTACTGCCATCTGAAAATTTGCATATTGCTATCCCATGACTTTTGTCACTTCAGTGTATTAATCACATATCAGAGGCACAAAGCGTAAGGTGCTTCTGATACATACAAAGTACAATGAGATGAACGGCACGGACAGGAAAGCAAAACTTTTTAAAGGCACACTGAATCGGCATACCCTTTCAATTCCCACTTCGCAAGTTTTAAGCGGCACATCGGGTAAGCCGCTTCGGGTTTGAGGTTATAGCTGATCACGTGGCCCGTATGTTTATTTTCAATGCTGGAGATAGCGGAAAGTTCGCTTTTAAAATTAGGATTAAATGTATTCTTTCGTCGTTTTACAGGAGGGTCATTTTCACCATATGCTTACATTTCAAAATTTTAAAGTAATTTTTTTAATTTGTTATTTTCTTTTAGAAACACTAACAGAAGATTAGTCACATATTTTAGGTGTGTGAAAAAGTAATTGGTTGTACAATTTGATGAATAATTAAGTATTCAAATGCTGTTGTAAAACTTTAAGTTGCGAGGAAAATTGTCGTCTGTTAACATACAAAATCAATATGAAATCTCACTTTTAAACTATATCATAGAGCCTAGATCCAACTTCATTTGAAATTATTTGCGTCCCTGAAGCTTAAAACGATGTTTGTGATGATTAAAATATTGATTAAAAACTCTATGATAACGGATTTGATATTTGGTAACGGATTTGACCAGTAACGGACTTGACAATTTCAACTAAAATGTCAAATTATGGCTAGGTTGCCCCCCCCCCCCGTTGTCCGTTTACCTTGTCGTGGTGGGGGGGCTTGCGGTGTGGTGTGTTCGGGGCGAGCTCTTGGCGGAGTAGTGACCCCCAGTTGCTCAAACTGAAGTTCGGCGGCATGGGATTTTTTCCCCTTCCTTCCCTCATCACACTTACCAAATTTCGGAACAAACCCAAGCCAAGGTTCAGCGACCGTGCCGATGGCTGCATGGTACCGGGGCCAAGCGGTGCCTCAAGCGGTCGACTTCAGGGCTAGCTGGCGAACCCTGTCGTATGCAGCCTTACCCCTGTGTAGGGGGGCTACGCAGGGGCTCGACCCCATTTTTCCCCCCAGTTCTCCGGTCCGCTCATGGATTCAGATATTAAAAACCTTTCTCCCCCTAGTGGGGAGCGTCAAAATGTTTCGTCAAGTGACCCAAGATTTTTCATTATTAAGCGCAGTGACCCAAATTTAAGTCTCATTAAACTTTCTCCCTTTTTGATCAATAAAGCACTTACTCATTCAATAGGCGAATACCAATCCGTTAAAAAACTACGTAGTGGTGAACTTTTAGTCGAAATCAAACATCCAAATCAAATCAAACCCATAATGGCTGTAAAACAACTAGGGTCATATCTCGTAAATGTTTCAGAACATAAATTTCTTAATTTTTCGAGAGGCATCATTTCAGAGCCTAATCTTCTTTTTACATCTGAAGAAGAGATTCTAGTGGAAATGCTTAGTCAGAATGTCAGTGGAGTTAAAAGGATAAAAATTAAACGAAATGGAGAAATGACTGATACCAAACACCTTATATTGACATTCAGTACTCCTGTCCTCCCTGCACGTGTCAAAGCTGGATATCTCTCTTGTCCAGTAAGACCGTATATCCCAAATCCGCTTCGGTGTTTTAAATGCCAGCGGTTTGGACATTCCAAGCCTTCGTGCCGTGGCACAAATACTTGTGCCAGATGTTCTGAGCCCGGCCACGACAGCAATGAATGCTCCAAGGATTATAAATGTGTCAACTGCAAGGGAGATCATCCCGCATACTCTAGAAATTGCCCCAAATGGCTCCTCGAAAAAGAAGTACAAGTCATTAAAACTACCGAAAAAATCTCGTATCCTGAAGCCAGAAAAATTATTGAATCAAGAACACCCACTACAGGCCTTTCTTACGCTGCTGCAGTTAAAAAAGTCTTTAAATCCTCAAGCACCCAAACAGATGCTCAAACAGAAACAAGTAATAAACCAAGTAGCACACTCAAACAAAACAATCAAACTAAGTTACCTAACTCTCCAAAATCAACAAATAATCAGATCCATATTTCAAAATCACAACAAAAAAATTCTAACGAAACTAAAGTGCAAACTGTACAAAAACTCAGTACAAGCACCGCAGTAACATTTACCGTAGACAACACAAAATATCAAAATCAAAAGAAAACTGTTGAAAAAAAGAAATTGATCAAATCACGTGCTAAAATTGGGGTAGCCGCCAAACAGAGGCCCCCTAACTTTTATAATTTCAAAAAAGAGGACTTCTTATATTCTGGAAAGAAAAATAAATTGACGAAATCTCTTCATGAGGAAGTTGTTCGCCCTCATGAGGAAGTAGATGATGTTGAATTTAAAGAACTTCCGCCATCCGAAGATGAAGGATGGACGGACGTCCCTACTAAATGAGCTGCTTCTCTTTCCTTTGGCCTTTTTTCTCTTCTTTTTCCATCATGGCCCTGAGCATTATTTCTTGGAATTGTCAGAGTTACTCGCATAATGTCACGGACGTCAAAGATCTTGTCGAAATTCACCAACCGGCCATTTTCTGTCTGCAAGAGACATTCTTGTCACCTACTGATAGACCGAGGTTGAAAGGTTTTGAAATGTACCGCAAGGACTGCTTGACAGGAGACCGTCGTTGTGGAGGAGTGGCGATGCAAATCTCCACTGATTACGCATCTAGCCAGCTCAACATCAACACGTCCCTCCAAGCAGTAGCTGCGCGTGTTCACCTTCACTCGTTGATCACAGTTTGTTCTATGTATATTCCACCTTCTTGCGATTTGAGAAGCGTGGAATTGCAGACATTGATAGATCAACTCCCACCCCCATTTGTTATCTTGGGGGATTTCAATGGCCACAATCCTCTCTGGGGGAGTCCAGACACAAACAGCAGAGGATTGATAATAGAAAATTTTATTGGTGACAACGATCTATGCATCCTTAACAACGGTGAAAATACATATTTCCATCTACCTACGCACACGTACCATGCCATCGATTTGTCAATATGCTCACCTTCGCTTCTGCCACACTGGGATTTCGAGGTGGAAGGTGGTCTCTACACCAGCGGCCACTTCCCGATCAAGTTAACCTTCACTGGACGCTGCAGCTATAATGAGCAGCAGCAAGCCCGTTATCGCCTTGATCGAGCTGATTGGGCAGCATTTACCCAGTTGGCAGAAATAACATCGGAAGTAGTGAATGATTCCTGACATTGATGTAGCAGTAAGCCGAGTAACCGACATTATCTTAAATGCAGCGAAAGTTGCTATACCAAGAACCACAAGGAGTTAAGATTAAATATCCTAAATCCTGGTGGAACGCTCTTTGCCAGGAAGCTCATAAGAACCAGAAAAAGGCTTGGAGCAAATTCCGTCGATATCCGACCACAGATAATTTAGTGGCACTCAAAAGAGCTCGTGCTGAAGCTCGGAGGATTCGGCGGAAAAGCCAGCGGGACTCGTGGCAATCGTATGTCAGCACAATCACGACGTCCACTCCATCTAAAACCGTATGGAATAAAATTAAGAAAATCGCTGGAAATTATAAAACAAGCTGTGCTCCCATTCTAGAGAAAAATGGACAAACAATATCTGATTTTAAAGAAGTGGCCGACTGCCTGGGGACTCACTTGGCAGAAGTCTCCAGTGCAGATAGTTATAGTCATAAATTTTTAGCTTTTAAATCGCTTAGAGAGCGAAAAACACTTCAGTTTCAATCCAATTCCAATGAAACATACAACGTCGATTTTACCCTCATAGAACTAATTACTGCCTTACAAAAAACTAAAAACACTTTGCCAGGTCCTGATGAAATTCACAATTTTATGTTAAAAAATTTAAGCTCATCTTCATTACATAATATTCTACTCCTTATTAATAGGATTTGGTCTGAACGATCTTTCCCGAAACTCTGGACTGAAGCAATCGTAATTCCTTTACTGAAACCTAATAAGAACCCTACTCAACCTGAAAGTTATCGACCAATAGCCCTAACTAGTTGTTTTTGCAAATTAATGGAGCGTATGGTCAATGCTAGATTAATGTACGTTTTGGAATCGAATTATCTACTGTCATCATATCAAGGTGGATTCAGGCATGGCAGGTGTACCATTGACAACCTGTTACTATTAGAAACATCTATAAGGGAAGCATTTTTGAAAAGAAAACATCTGGTGAGCGTATTCTTCGATATGGAAAAAGCATACGACCGTACCTGGAGATATGGGATTCTTAAAACCATACATGAATATGGATTGCGCGGAAATCTCCCCATTTTTATCTCCAATTTTCTTAAACATCGAGCCTTTCGAGTACGTGTCAAATCTGTCCTATCGAATAACTTTATCCAAGAAGAAGGTGTACCCCAAGGAAGTGTACTCAGCGTAACTCTCTTTCTAATAGCAATTAATAACTTACACGAACAACTGCCCCCCGCTGTTAAGGGTACTATGTTCGTTGACGATTTTCAGATCTCTTTCTCGTCACCGAACATGAGTATCATTGAAAGACAGCTTCAAATAGCCATCAATAAAGTCTCAAAATGGGCAGAGGAAAATGGCTTTTCTTTCTCAGCACAAAAAACATTCTGCATACATTTCTGCCGAAAAAGGGGCCTTCACCCTGATCCGAACTTACTCATTAATAATCAACCAATTGCTGTAACAGATCAAGGAAAATTCCTTGGAATCACATTAGATAATAAACTCAAATTTATACCGCATATTCAAGAATTAAAAAAGAAATGTACCTTAAAATTAAATATTCTTAAAGTCTTGGCGAACACTTCTTGGGGTGCCGATTCAGAGTCCATGCTAAGAATCTATAGGGCTCTAGTACGCTCAAAACTTGACTATGGATGCCAAATTTATGGCTCAGTTCCCAAAAGCTATCTTAAAGCCCTGGATACAGTGCATAACCACGCCTTACGCATTTCAACCGGAGCTTTCCGAACCTCACCTATCAATAGCCTATACATATTAGCGAATGAACCATCACTGTATAGTAGAAGACTCAAGCTTTCCCTTAATTTCTATTTTAAAATCAAACAGAATACAAAACATCCTTTGCACTTATATATTTTTCATCCATCAAATACCGATTTATTTCTACGTCGTCCTTCGTGTACACCAACATTTGGAATCCGAATGCGACAGGCGCTCAATAGTCTACAAATTTTAGACTTAAGTACAAATAACACACCAGAGCTAATTGAACCCTGGAACAAAAATAATTTATCCGTTCTTCACGCTTTCGATAAATTTCCAAAAAACACTACAACTGACTCGGTATATCAACAAATCTACTACGAAGTGAAACAACAATATTCAGTGTATCATGAAATTTTTACTGACGGCTCGAAAACGAATGATCATGTCGGCTTTGCGGCAGTAATTAATGATCAAACCATCGCACAACAGTTAAATAATTCCTGTTCTGTCTTCACATCTGAAATTAAAGCTATAGCCACATCTTTAGAAACAATAGCAGAATCACATCGCAAAAAGTGGATTTTATACACGGATTCAAAGAGTGCATTAGATGCTATCATTAACTGCAACAGCAATAGTCACCCTTTAGTTATACAATCATTCCATCTACATAACAGTCTCAAACGAAACAATTTTGAAATCCTTTTTTGTTGGATACCAGGTCATGTTGGCATCACTGGAAATGAGGCAGCAGACACAGCTGCCAAGGCTGCAAGTTCCTATGTTGAAGACTTCGTACCATTCGAAGACATAAAAAAATACATTACGGACTGCCTTAACAATGACTGGCAAATACATTGGGATGGAGAAATACACAATAAATTACACTTCATCCAGCCATCTATAAAAGGCTTCAATTCTATAAGAATTACGAGAAGGGAACAAGTTATTTCCCGTCTTCGAATCGGCCATACGAGATTCACGCATAAGTATCTTCTTTTCCGCGAACCAGCTTCGGTGTGCAATACGTGCAACGTTACTCAGACAGTGTTGCACATTTTGTGTAACTGCCCAAATTTTAACCAATCTCGTTTAAAGTTTTTTAATTGTTTTTATCCAGCTTTGACGGATTTATTGGGGGACGTACCTCATCCTAATTTGTTCCCGTTTCTGAGGGAAATTGGCTTTTTGTGTATGATTTAGTGTTGCTTGTTTTATAGCCCTGCTTTTATGTGTCGTCTTTGTTTCGTTTATTCTGTTACTGGTTTTAAGTGAAATTTTTTAGACATTTTTAACTTTTGACTTGTTTAAAATTTGCAAATGTGTCTCTTTTATAATTGTTTTTTAAAAATTTTAGAAGTTTTATGTCCATCGTATTTTACTACTTGTGGTTTTAGCAAATCTCTATTATAAATAAAACTATCGTTGGCGCAGTATAGCCTATAAGGCTCTTGCGCCAAAAAATCCAAACAAACCAACCAACTATGGCTAGGTTGTCGAATTTAAAAATTGAACTACAATATGCATTTTCTTAGAGTTCTATAATAAACAATATTTCGGGGTAAAACTTGAGAAAAAGTAAGAATTAATACTAAAATCTTTGGTAACAGATTTGACAAAGAATTAAAATACGCACCTGGAAGAAATTTTGTGCAAAACGCCACAGCAATACTTCGACTCAAGGAAACGAAATGGTACAAAATAGTTACGTCACTAATTTGTTAAGTTAACTGAATACGTGTTACCATCTTTTGACTTCAATAAATTCCTATTTTAGCTAAAATAATCCTAGCGTAACGGACTTGACAAGAACTTCCGGACAAAATATATTCATACATTTCTTATTGAAATAAAATTACTATTGTCAATATTTATTATGAATACCATATACTAATAGTCAATATATAGAAATAATATGTTACATTTACTTTTTTTGACCATTAAGTATAGGAAGAAAATAATTGAACTTGCGAAAATTGGAAATGGACAAGCGTTTTTACCTTGATTCTCAATTTTAAAGACTTATATAAAAATAAATAAATAAATTTCAATAATTTGTAGAGTGATAGAATTTTTTTGGGGGTATTTCTTGCAGAAAATAATTGTTCGCATTGAATTTAAAATATAAGTTGTGCTTCAAAATTGTCTTTTTAACCTCCGGACAGCAAATGTAAGCAAATTTTGAAAATGACCCAGGAATATTACTAGTTTGAGAGAAATAGTTTTATATATTGCGTTGTTGTTTGATGCGGATGTAAGAAGAGGGAACGAAAATCAAGTTGTAGTGTAGACATTTGATCGTTTCATGACTTTGCTTTGCAAGATTCATCGTCTGAAGAAATGGCAAATGAAAAGTCAATCGGGCATATTTTGTGCAGAATAAGCATTTTATGGTTTGCTCTGAAAGTTTATTATCAGAAGATTTTATTTATCTGTCCATCCATTATGCATTATTATTTGCCGAGGCTTAAACTGCTGTTTCAAACGTCTTCAATTGTCTTCCTATGGAAACATCGATAACAAAATGGGCAGCAAAAGAGTGTGTTAGTGTATTTTTTTAAATCTACATTCTCTTTTGCTGACCTTTTTTGTGTTTTATGGCCACTTTTGTGCTACAACAGGTACGTAAAATAGTTCGTCCAGTTTACTTCTATTATGATTTATCAAAGTTCTTTTAATTTTAATTTTAGTCTAATTGCCATAATAATTTAATATGCTAGATATTTGATATTGTTTATTGTTTCGGCAAAATACTCGATTAACAACAGAAGTAATTATTTTTTTGCTGCATGGGCTTTTTTATAGTGAAATATAGTCTCACAAGATTCAATTGATTTTAAATTTATTGTACTGCTTTTAGTGTACAGTAGAATTGTTGAAAAATACTAAGTTATGATTCAGCAAATTTTCACAAGATTCAGTTGAATATAAATTTGTTGAATTTGTTAACCCTTTAACTGTCAAGTTATTTTGATGATTTGGATGCACAAATTGTCAAATTTTTTTATTGCAAAAATCAAATGTTTAGTACAAAATAAAATATACTTAGTAGTTAAAAATTGATATTTTGAAGCACATGGGTAAAATATTTAAAGTTTTGTAGCCACTGCATATTTGCTTGAGGCGGCTGCCACTCAACATAGCAGTTGTAAAGTTCGCTTCTAGTGAATCATTATTTTCTACAAATGAAAAAATATTTTGTAAAAAATAAATAAATGAAAAAAATATATAAATAAAAGTGAATACTTCTCAGTAATTCAGTCTTGTGTGGTATAACTGGAAACCCTTTACCAAGCCCAAGCGCGAAAAATAGTCGGGTTTGACAAAGGGATGAAGCCGAAATAAACGTCTCCCGATATATATTCGGGTATAACAATGCGATGCACTCAAAAAAAAAAAAAAAAATACCCCGAGTAATACTCGGGCGTGACATTTTCGAACACCAGTGCTGTGCCCGAGATTATCTCGGGCATGACAGTTAAAAGGTTAAAATATAGTAAGATTTTTTCTTAAATGCAAAACTATAACAGAGCAAAAAATGACTATTCTTGTAGAAACTTCAGATTCAAAACTGAAGAATTATAAAACAAACTTTGCCTTTGTGTATTAAAGTTTAAATTCACTAATTTTCTGTATCGCAACATTTATTTATTGAATTCAATAAATTTTAACTTAATTTTCATGTGGCCTTTATTACGGTAAAATACTTTTTCACAAGATTCAGTTGATTTTAAATTTATTGAACTTGTTATAATTTAATGAGATTTTTTTAACAGAAAAATACAATTTTTAGTGAAATTTGTTTGTCAAATAATTTTTCTTTGGCAGGCCGAGTATTAAGTGATCAATTAAAATCATTCTGTGGATCTTTATGACATATTTGTAGTTATAAAAAACTGTTATGATGTTTTTAAATTGGAACATAAGTCTAAAAAGTGTTAAGATGTGAATTAAAGAAATCTTACAATTTTTATCGAGATTGCATGGAATGATCGGTTATTATCCTGTACTTAATTACTAATTTATTTGCTGAGTCTATAATACATTTGAAACTACAGCATTATAAAACATTAAGTGTTTGCTTTCCCTAAAAAGATACTTTTTGCGTAAAATATTGAAATCGCTCTATATTTTGCATCATTTCCATTCATTACATTTAATAAATTTTATATTAAAGCAAGTAATATATTATAATTGAAAATAGTTCTTGAAATAACTTGTTTAGTTCCTATTCTGAAAATTGTATTTCAAAAAGTTACCTTTTAATTAAAAATGAATAAATGCAGTCATGTACCATTTTTATTTGTATTTTACCTTGTACATATTTTTTTAAAAATTAAAAATGCAAAATTACTAGCTTTGAAACTTGGTAACGACTATTTCATGTATGCTCAACGTAACATTTTGAAACATTTTTTAGAACATGGATAAGTAAAATAGATTGGTAATGAAGAAACTAAACCGAGTTTAGTTTGTCAAATTTCATTAAAACTTGTTGACTATCTTATCAATTTTACAAACCACTGCAGGAATTTGAGAAATTATGTCACCTTTATTACAAAAATCACATTTGAGAGATAGTTCTCGCTTTTTAAAAATTCATTTTCATGGCTTCATAAATAATGAAAGTCTAGTATGGGTACGGGTGAGTTCTTTTTGAATATGAATTTTTTTTTTATTTTAGTCATGTGATTCTTACTTTTTTTTTCAAGTTGCTACACATAATGCATTTTTAATCTTATTAAACATCAATTAAAAGAAAAGAAAATTAGCGTTATAATTTTTATAACATTCGTTTGAGATTTTCACTTCAGACAGCATTTGTTTTGAAAAATAGATTTTTTTAAAAAAACATCACAAAAATAAAAAAAGCAACACAAAGTTTTTCTTTTAATGCTCCCCTACCTTTGTTTCAGGATAAAACTGACAATTTGTTATGAAGTACTTATTTTTGCTGTGTCGTACAATGGCAAAAACTGAAGCTTAATGGCATTTTTTTTCTTATCTTGTCCAACGTTCGGTTCTGCTGACAAGATTAGCGAAAATAAGAGCTTATGGGTCATTTTCAAAATTTGCTTACATTTGCTGTCCGGAGGTTAAAAAGACGATTTTGAAGCATAACGTATATCTTAAATTCCATGCGAATAATTATTTTCTGCAAGAAATACCCCCAAAAAAATTCTATCACTCAACAAATTATTGAAATTTATTTATTTATTCTTATATAAGTCTTTAAAAATGAGAATCAAGGCAAAAACGCTTGTCCATTTCTAATTTTCGCAAGTTCAACTATTTTTTTCCTCTACTTAATGGTCAAAAAAAGTAAATGCGACCTATTATTTTTATATATTGACTATTAGTATATGGTATTCATGATAAATATTGACAATAGTAATTTTATTTCAATAAGAAATGTATGAATATATTTTGTCCGGAAGTTCTTGTCAAGTCCGTTACCCTAAGATTATTTTAGCTAAAAAAGGTATTTATTGAAGTCAAAAGATGGTAACACGTATTCAACAAATTAGTGACGTAACTATTTTGTACCATTTCGTTTCCCTGAGTCGAGAAGTATTGCTGTGGTGTTTCGAACAAAATTTTTTCCAGGTGCGTATTTTTATTCTTTGTCAAGTCCGTTACCAAAGATTTTAGCATTAATTTTTACTTTTTCTAAATTTTTACCCCTAAATATTGTTAGCCCTTTAACTGTTTAATTGACGCAGAATCCTGAATGCTATTGAGGCAGACATAAGCAGAACGAAAAATGAAACTTTGAGTATAAACTAATAAGCCTTTATTTAGGCGTTTAAGAACATATGTACAAAATAGAAAACATTGAAGTACCTCGGAGCATTTGGCAAGTATTGGCTAGGGCTTCTATTATCTAAAACATTCTAAAACTGATTTTTACTGAGAGCTAAATCCGGAAGGAAAAGTAAATAATGTCGGTAAAACAAGCCGACCAGCGGCATGACTAAAAACAACTCACGGTAACACTTAATCCATCTCCCTATTCACACACAATCGACAGGATGAAACTGACACTCAACTGTGAGAACCATTCGAACTAAATACTAACTATGCCAGGGCGTGGGAGCGTCCTATTGGACGAAAAGCGATGTTCTAGAAGGAAACCCGATGACGTGGGCAACGCCTCCCAGACTGGCCAATGGGAGCGTAGGTTGACGTAAACGAAAAGTCTCCCAACAAACTGTTGACTTTAACTGATTCAAGTGATGCAACCTGGACTGTAAACAGCGGCAAAGACGGCCGTAAGTAAAATTTAGAAACTAGAATTATTTAATAAGGGTTTAAACTAATCGAGAATTTTTCTTACATTTGTTGAATGCCAACAAGGCCCCCCCTCTCGTTAGTTTAACGAGACACAGTCATACAGGAACCATCCTAAAAACCAATCTAATCGTTAATCTCAAAAAAAACTTGCCAAAGCACCTAAGCACAATCCAAAAAACATGCAACAATATTAACAACAAAAACTTTTCAAAACATTCCAGTCCTCTTCCAAGTCCTTCAACAATGTTCCAAAAATCATAGTCCAAGTCCAAGTCCATATCAAAACCAGTCCATAGAGTCCATACAACATTTATAACACAATGAACAACCTGTAAGTACAAAACAAATCTGCGAGACAATGTGTTCAAGAAAACATTACATAAAAATAAGCTCTTTCACAACTTTTATACTGACTAGACTTATATTTTTCACTCATGATTTATCAAAAATTTATTTACTGATACACCCAAAAAAAATTTTGAAGTGAAAAACCCCCCAATTATATATATTCAAAATACAATACACTTATACAAAAATACTTTCACAAAATCTGATTAACTCGGCGCGGGATGGGGGCTTGGTGAAGATGTCAGATTTATTACTTATACTCCGAACATATTGCATAGAAAACAAATCTTCACGTAACCAATCTCTAATGAAAAACAACAAGACATCAATATGCTTTGTTCTACAATTCTCAATTGGTGATTTTGCAAATGCAATTGCAGCTTGATTATCGACTAATAAAATAGGTTTAACTTTTGTCACATTTAAGACTTTATACTTTAAACATTGTTCTAAAACTCTTTGAAACCATACCAACTCTTTTACCGCTTCAGTCATGGAAACAAATTCAGCTTCCATGGTTGAAAGCGTAACACTGGACTCCTTAAATGCACGCCAAGAAATAGGCGATTCATCCAGAAAAATAAGCTGTCCTGCCATAGATATCCTATCATCTCTGTTAGAGGCAAAATCAGCATCTGAATAGGCTATTAAATGTACTTTATTACACTTGAGTTTTAAATTTAAATCTTTACTATATTCAACATAACCTAAAAGCTTAAGTAGTCCTTCCCAATGATCAAAACCAGGGTTGTTCTGAAACTGACTAAAAATGTTGACAGCATAACTTATATCAGGCCTTGTTCTATTGGCCAAAAACGACAAACAACCTAATACATTCCTATAAGGAAATTTTTGCATTTCTTTTATATCATGGTCATTACTTGGACAACTATTTTTAGAATAAACAACACCTTTAGCTATAGGTAAGGATGAAATGGGAAATCTAAATTCCTTAAACTTTTGACATATTTCATTAATGTAATGCTTTTGATGTAAGAGCAAAAAGTTATCTTTATATTCAAATTCTATGCCTAATAATTTCTTTGTAGTCCCTAAAATTTTTAAGTCAAAATGTTTTTTAAGCAATGCTAAAACTTTTTCTATAACATTGTTACTTTTACCAAACAACACAATATCATCAACATATACCAATAACACAACATTTGATTCAAAAACATAAACACAATTACACCATAATAATTTAACAAAACCTAAAGATTTAATCACATTATCAATTTCAAAAAACCATTGTCTTCCACTTTGGTGGAGACCATAGATAGCTTTATTCAGTTTACACACTAGGTGTTCTTTACCTTTTTTCTGAAATCCAGGCGGCTGCGTCATAAAGACTGTTTCTTCTAATGGTGCATAGAGATATGCGTTTTTGACATCACACTGAATATTAACCCATTTAAAATTTATTACTAATAGAGCAAAGAAAAATCTTATGATACTAAAATTGACAACAGGACTGAAGGTCTCGTCAAATGACTCTCCCTTTATTTGTTTAAAGCCTTGGGCTACAAGACGGGATTTCAGGCGGACAACTTCACCCTTTTCATTTCTTTTAATGTTGTATACCCAGCGACACCCAACAGGCTCAGCACCCTCTGGTAATTCTACTAGACTCCAGACCTTTCTTTCCTTCATGACAGCTATTTCTTCTTGCATAGATTTGTCCCAATCTTCCCTCTGTTTAGACTTTTGACTTTGCTTATACGTACGGGGAACAATTATGTTGGGTTCTAGTCATGTGTCTGAGCATTCTGAATCATTAGATTGACCCACTGGACCTTCATATGTATTTTTTACAGAAAAATTAAAAATTTCAGGATCATATCTTATGTCATGTTTTGTGCAATACCTTTTAACATCATTGTGAGATCTTAATCTTTTTGTACTATTTTCTTCAAAAAAATAAATATCATTCCTTGATCCATCTTTACGCTTAGCGACCTTACGCAGGAAAACAGCGTCCCTTAAGCACACTGAGCTTTCATCACTTGATACGTCATCATCCTTGCTTGGTGCACTAACTTGTGGTATTTCATGAGTTTCCACCTGGGGAATTTCCCTAACTATTTCTGGTTCAGGTGATATTTCTAGAAAAGTCGTAGGTTTTTCATCATCAACTTGAGGAATAGGTGTTGGAATAAATTCAAAAAACTTGCCCATCACTGCTCCACTGTGCAAATTTTCCTGTTCATCTTTAAAAAATTTACTTTCATTAAATCTTACATTAATTGTTTCGATAATTCGGTCATCATCAGGTAGCCATATGCGATATCCCTTGATTCTAAAAGCATAGCCTACCAATATTCCCTTGCGGGCCTTTAAATCTAGTTTTCTTCTTTTCTGTTTAGGAATACCAACATATGAAACCACCCCAAAAGGCTTCAGATGGCGAACTGATGGGGTAGAACCACCATACAGCTCGAAAGGAGTTTTATCTTGACCACTGTGGCAAACTCTGTTCCACGTATACACGAAGTGTAGGGCAGCATCAGCCCAAAAACTGTGATCCATGCCACTTTCGGCCAATAAAACTAATGTCCCGTTAATCACTGTTCGGTTAAAAACTTCAGCCACACCATTTTGTTCAGGAGTATAACTATCAGTATATTCGTGGTGTATTCCTAATCTTTTGAAAAAACCATCCAAATTATTATTTTTGAACTCTCCTCCATTATCTGTTTTTACTGCTTTAACTTTTAATCCCATAAATCTCTCAGCTTTTAAAATGTGATTTTTCAAAACTTCAGCAGCTTGGTCCTTACGTTCAAGAGGATACAATGAACTTCTACGAGAATAATCATCAATAACTGACAAAAAATATCTTTCACCTCTTCTACCAGGAACATAGCTTGGACCCCAAATGTCACAATGCAAGAGTTCTAGTGGTTGACTTGATTTAATTTTACCAATAGGTTTAAATGAAACCCTCCTGAATTTACCCAAATTACATTCTTCACAATCTATTTTGTGTTTCTTAAAAATAGGTAGACCCCTGGCACTACACAAATCACCAGTATGTTTAATACTATCTGTATTTACATGTGCATACCTTTTATGCCACAAATCAATATTCTCAGTTACATTACATTCAAAAGATACCTTTTTTTGAAAATGACTAGAAATTTTAGGATATACATAATAAACACCATTTTCTAGGGTTGCTTTAAACAAAAATTTACCTTCATCAAAAACCTTCACGAAGCCCCTACCCCCTTCAAAGGTAGCGCCTCCCTGGTCAAAACGTGGACCAGATAACAAATTATGTCTTAAGTTTGGAGAATACAAAACATTTTTCAATCTTACAGTCTGACCCTCAAAAGCGGCAATAATATCACCCACTCCTTCGATAGGAAAAGTGTGGGATTGCACGGCAACAGCCATTTTTCTGTCATTAACAGGTGAAAAATTTGAAAAGAGTTTTCTATTATTACAAAAATGATGACTAGCAGCTGTGTCAAAAACAAAACTTGAAGAATCTGATTTTACATTGTTAAAGTTAGCTTCGGAGATGAAGAAGGCTTTATACTCACATCTGTTTACTGATGGGGATCTCGATCTCCTCCAGGCACCTCTGCGTCCTCGTCTGTCACTGGGAAAGCATCTGGCGGTACTCCTCCCTCTGGGGAATCCTCTTCCTCTCGGAGCATCCGGCACTGCCACAGTGCAATTTCTTGAAATGTGTCCGTACTTTTTACATCTGTAACACTGTACGCTTGCAGGAGTTGAGGTAGAACTGGAAAATGCAGTAGGTACATCACTCGCCATATCTGTCTCCCGGAGTTTGAGCCGACTCTCTTCTGCGATTAACTCTACTACTATATCTTGAAATTTAAATTCCTTCTCATTTTTTGCTAAAATGCTTCTGCTGATAGATTCATATATTTGGGGCAAATATCTCAAAAGTTGAAAGCACAAATACACTTCCGAAAAACTTTTATCGATGTCCGTAATTCTTTTCCACAGGTTGAAAATGCGCGCCGCAAACATGTCAATGGGTTCATTTGTTTTAATTCTACAGCTAGTAAATTCTGTAAAAATGCTCATGTGGACCGCCCTATTATCGGGAAAAAAATGTTCTTTAAGTTTCTCAAACGATACTTTTGGATCATGAAAATTCTGTATAATTGGTCTAAGTCTGGGTTCTATAGTCATATATATGAGAGAAAGTGCTATACGCTGCCTTGCCAGAAAATCCTTAACGTCGCGTTCGGTAACACCAGTCTTCTCATTCACTACGGGCATTTCTTCTTCTCCTATTACTATGTGCCACGCATTTTTGTCAAGCAGGACAAATTTTATATCCGTACTCCATTGAACATAATTATCTTCCCTAAGCAGAGCAATATTTGCTGTAGGAACTGCCATGGTGAAAAAATTTTGACTTGGATCGAAAAATATTACAGTTTAAAAAACCATTTCAAAAATAACAAAGTCCAAAAATTTCAATTGAAGGCCAGCTTTCTCAAAAATCAACCATAAATTTTTTAAAAAGTCCTAAAAGTTATAAAAGGTCACAGCATCAAAAATTTCAATTCCAAAAATGATGTCTAAACATTCAATTTCTTCTAATATTTCAAGAAAAACGATCATCATATATCTCAAAAATAATTTCTAAGTCTAGATTTAGCCGATGTGCGTTAAAAGTCGGATTCAAAAAAACCAATTCCACATTCCATTCCACTATTACAGTGAGCTCTAGAAACAGCAATCTTCTTTAAACTTCGTTAAATATCGGCCCCCCCGACGATAAAGTCCATTTTGACTCGCAATGTCCAAAGTAAACAACTCAAAAAATTTCAATGTTCTTGCTTCTAAGTCTAACTCCACAGCAACAAATTCCGCGAAAAAACATCGGGGCTACATTCTAAAACGGAACGGCCCATAACCACTTGTTAGCCCTTTAACTGTTTAATTGACGCAGAATCCTGAATGCTATTGAGGCAGACATAAGCAGAACGAAACATGAAACTTTGAGTAAAAACTAATAAGCCTTTATTTAGGCGTTTAAGAACATATGTACAAAATAGAAAACATTAAAGTACCTCGGAACATTTGGCAAGTATTGGCTAGGGCTTCTATTATCTAAAACATTCTAAAACTGATTTTTACTGAGAGCTAAATCCGGAAGAAAAAGTAAATAATGTCGGTAAAACAAGCCGACCAGCGGCATACTAAAAACAACTCACGGCAACACTTAATCCATCTCCCTATTCACACACAATCGACAGAATGGAACTGACACCCAACTGTGAGAATCATTCGAACTAAATACTAACCCCCCCGTTGTCCGTTTACCTTGTCGTGGTGGGGGGGCTTGCGGTGTGGTGAGTTCGGGGCGAGCTCTTGGGCGGAGTCGTGACCCCCAGTTGCTCAAACAGAATATCGGCGGGAAGGGATTTGTTTCTCCTTCCTTCCCTCATCACACTTACCAAATTTCGGAACAAAAACCCAAGCCAAGGTGTGTCAACCGTGCCGATGGCTGCGTGGTACCGGGGCCAAGCGGTATCTCTTACGGGAGGCTTCAGGGCTAGCTGGCGAACCCTGTCGTATGCAGCCTTACCCCTGTGTAGGGGGGCTACGCAGGGGCTCGACTCCGTTTTTTCCCCCCAGTTCTCCGGTCCGTTTATGGATACCAAAGAAAAAAACCTTTCTCCCCCTAGATGTGGCATTTCAGTGGAAGGGGTCCTATGCACCTTGATAACAACAAAACGCCATAACTGCCCTCTGGCGGCTGATTTTTCAGTGCAACTTCTGGCACTTTTGAAGATTGGTAGAGACGTGTAAACTACGTCTAATGACGGTCATAACTCTTTTACAGTTTTTGAGTTGTGGCACTTTTGTAGCAAGGGTGCGATATATGAATCCAATACAATTTCTGTTTAATTTGTCTTGTTAATCAACTATTTGTTTTTATTGGCATTTTGTAACTTTAATTGTTTTAGTTTTTTATGGAAAATAATGCTATTATTTTGTTTTTATTTATTTTATTTTCCCGAATTTGCATTTTTTACACACAAAACCCTTGGCGTCACTGGCGACTAATGCCAAAAAAAAAGAGGACGTTGCACTTTTATCCAAGAGAACTGGATGGAAAATGTACCGAAAAATATCATAAGTGTTTAAAATTCACTTGCAAAAATAATTTGTTTCAGGTTTGTAACAGTTGTAAATAAATCTGCAACTATTGTAAGCTTTGCTCTAAAATTATTACTTTTAATGCATAAACAAAAATTTACTTTGATTGCGTCTTTTTATTTTATCATTAAAAATTGTGTGAACTTAAAAAATTCATGCAACATTTAGTAATCATAGTAAATTAATTAAAGAAAATATTGGGGTCGTTTATGACTCCAAGGGTCTTGAGTGTAACCGAAATAGAAGGGACCCACAAAGGTTTAATATTGGCATTAAATTCCATTAAGTAAGACAAGCAGACGAGACAAAAAAGAAAAGAAAAAAAAGAAAGAAATTCTGCACCCATTCCAAAAGAAAAAGGCATGGAGTTAGGTTATCGTTTCGTTAAATTCTTACTGGAAGTATTAAAAGCTTTTCCAGCAAATGTTTGTCCTCTTCGTAGAAGTAGCATGAGGATGAAATTTGTCACTCACATCATTCCATCGAAAATATCGGTTAGAATTTAATGTGGAAAAAATGTTCTTATATTGCATTTTTGTAGAAGATAATAACGCCAAAGCGTCCTCAATTATCTTCTTGCCCATGGAACGCTTTTTTCTTCGATGACGTACGATTTTCTGGAGCGATTTTTTTTCCAGCTCGTAGAGTAGACCGCCCAGTGAATGAACACTTGAGCAAATTTTCAATTTCAAAAATTCCCCATATTGCAGTAAAAACACTTTACATCAGCTGCAGGCAACCCGTCGATCGCGATCGACAGGTCGATCTCGAACCCATTTTGGCAATATTTTGAACCTCGCTTTATGTCTGAGCAGAATAATAAACATTTATTTCTGGAAAACAAAATTAATTTAACATCGAAATCAAAAGTAATTTAAAAAATGTCCAAACTTTTTGTAATTCACTGGACGTTTTCATTGTCACTTTTTATCAGTTTTAAAACAAGCTTTTTTTCTCTGTCTTAAAATATTTTGATGTGGGTTAACATAACGTAATTTAATCAATGTAAAGCAACTACTTAATCTTTTGATAAGAAAAACGTACATTTTGAATTTAGCATAGTCTCAAATTAATTGCATGTATATGCAATAAATTCTTTTAAGTGAATGGTGTGATCAGAGACGTTCGAAACATAAAATTTCCCGGAACGTTTTGAGACAGCATGCTCTCAATTTTTCCCGGTGACAAATATATACCCAATGTGATCCCACGTCGCAGTATCCAGTTTTTGCAGCTGTTAGGACCTCTTGCGTCTAGGTAAACAAACATGGCGCTCTATTTCAACAGCATGCAAGTGTTGCTGGGATGTACGAGGAACGCCAAAGCAAATATCTGCATACTAATTGTTATTCAACAAGTTCTGAGTCATAGTTTTGCAGTCTTTCGCTAAGGTCATAAATGGGGCTTACTTTCTAACAAAAGTGTAGGAGAGGAAGCAGATCCGTCTCCCCCCCTCCCCTCGCCCCAATTCCAAATACCAAAAATTCCAAGGTTTAAAATTAGAACCCCCCCGTTGTCCGTTTACCTTGTCGTGGTGGGGGGGGCTTGCGGTGTGGTGAGTTCGGGGCGAGCTCTTGGGCGGAGTCGTGACCCCCAGTTGCTCAAACAGAATATCGGCGGGAAGGGATTTGTTTCTCCTTCCTTCCCTCATCACACTTACCAAATTTCGGAACAAAAACCCAAGCCAAGGTGTGTCAACCGTGCCGATGGCTGCGTGGTACCGGGGCCAAGCGGTATCTCTTACGGGAGGCTTCAGGGCTAGCTGGCGAACCCTGTCGTATGCAGCCTTACCCCTGTGTAGGGGGGCTACGCAGGGGCTCGACCCCGTTTTTTCCCCCCAGTTCTCCAGTCCGTTTATGGATACCAAAGAAAAAAACCTTTCTCCCCCTAGTGGGGAGCGTCAGAATGTGTTGTCGAGCAATCCAAAGTTTTTTATTATCAAGCGCAACGAATCAAATTTTACAGCAGTATCTCCTTTCAAAATTAATAAAGCTCTAATTCATTTAATTGGGGAGTTTAAATCCGTCAAAAAGATGCGTAATGGTGAACTTCTTCTGGAAATCAAAGATCCTAAACAAAGCAAAACATTACAGTCCACAAACCAACTCGGCCCATATTTAGTTACAGTATCAGAACATTCAACTTTAAATTTCTCCCGAGGGATTATTTCCGAACCAGACCTTTTCTTTACACCTGAGAATGAGATCCTAGATGAAATGAAAGATCAAAAAGTCAGCGCAGTAAAAAGAATCACAATCAAGCGGGACGGCAAAATGGTCAACACTAAACATTTAATTTTAACTTTCAATACTCCCGATCTCCCTGCACGCGTCAAAGCAGGTTATCTATCTTGTCCGGTAAGACCATATATCCCAAACCCACTTCGCTGCTTTAAATGTCAGCGTTTTGGGCATTCAAAAATATCGTGCCGTGGAACCAGCACTTGCGCCAGATGTGCGGAACCCGGCCATGACAGTAACGAATGTCAAAAAAACTTCAAATGTGTCAATTGTAATGCAGATCATCCCTCATACTCTAGAAAATGCCCCAAGTGGATCTCAGAAAAAGAAATACAGCTCATTAAAACTACTCAAAAGATATCATACCCCGATGCTCGAAAAATAGTCGAATCCCGGACACCTACTGTGGGACTTTCATATGCTGCTTCAGTTAAAAAAGTGTTAAAATCTGCTAGCACGCAAACAGTTAGCCAAACTGAAACGGTAACCAAATCTAAACCAGTCAACACAATCAAGTCACCAAGTAAACAACATATTAGCTCTAATGCCTCTTCAAAGAAAACAGATGAAAACACACAAGCACAAAATGTTGAAACTAAAACTGATAAAACTCAAACTGCAAACACTACAAGTCAGAAAAAAGCGAAACAAACTGCAGCGAAAAAAAACTTATACAAATGCGCGCTAAAATGGGGGTTCCCTCTAAACAAAGGCCCCCTCAATTTTTTCAATTTAAAAAAGAGGACTTCTTGTATTCAGGCAAGAAAAATAAACTGACGAAATCTCTTCACGAGGAACTTGCCCCCTCTCATGGGGAGATTGATGATGTTGAATTTGAAGAGCTTCCGCCATCCGAAGATGAAGGATGGACGGACGTCCCCACTAAATGAGCTGCTTCTCTTTTCTTTGGCCTTTTTTCTCTTCTTTTTCCATCATGGCCCTGAGCATTATTTCTTGGAATTGTCAGAGTCACTTGTCAGAGTTATGTCACGGACGTCAAAGATCTTGTCGAAATTCACCAACCGGCCATTTTCTGTCTGCAAGAGACATTCTTGTCACCTACTGATAGACCGAGGTTGAAAGGTTTTGAAATGTACCGCAAGGACTGCTTGACAGGAGACCGTCGTTGTGGAGGAGTGGCGATGCTAATCTCCACTGATTACGCATCTAGCCAGCTCAACATCAACACGTCCCTCCAGGCAGTTGCTGCGCGTGTTCACCTTCACTCGCTAGTCACAGTCTGTTCGGTGTATATTCCACCTTCTTATGATTTGAGAAGCGTGGAATTGCAGACATTGATCGATCAACTCCCACCCCCATTTGTCATCTTGGGGGATTTCAATGGCCACAATCCTCTCTGGGGGAGTCCAGACACAAACAGCAGAGGATTGATGATAGAAAATTTTATTAGTGACAACGATCTATGCATCCTTAACAACGGTGAAAATACATATTTCCATCTACCTACGCAAACGTACCATGCCATCGATTTGTCAATATGTTCACCTTCGCTTCTGCCTAACTGGGATTTCGAAGTAGATGGTGGTCTCTACACCAGCGGCCACTTCCCGATCAAGTTAACCTTCACTGGACGCTGCAGCTATAATGAGCAGCAGCAAGTCCGTTATCGCCTTGATCGAGCTGATTGGGCAGCATTTACCCAGTTGGCAGAAATAACATCGGAAGTAGTGAATAATCCTGACATAGATGCAGCAGTAAGTCGAGTAACCGACATTATTTTAAATGCAGCAAAAATTGCTATACCAAGAACCACAAGAGTTAAGATTAAATATCCTAAACCCTGGTGGAACGCTCTTTGCCAGGAAAGCTCATAAGACCCAGAAAAAGGCTTGGAGCAAATTCCGTCGATATCCGACCACAGATAATTTAGTGGCGCTCAAAAGAGCTCGTGCTAAAGCTCGGAGGATTCGGCGGAAAAGCCAGCGGGACTCGTGGCAATCGTATGTCAGCACAATCACGACGTCCACTCCATCTAAAACCGTATGGAATAAAATTAAGAAAATCGCTGGAAATTATAAAACAAGCTGTGCTCCCATTCTAGAGAAAAATGGACAAACAATATCTGATTTTAAAGAAGTGGCTGACTGCCTGGGGACTCACTTGGCAGAAGTCTCCAGTGCAGATAGTTATTGTCATAAATTCCTAGCTTTTAAATCGCTTAAAGAGAGAAAAACACTTAATTTTCAAACCAATTACTATGAAATATACAACTTAGATTTTACACTCAAAGAATTAATTGCAGCTTTACAAAAAACCAAAAATACTTCACCCGGTCCTGACGAAATACACAACATTGTGTTAAAAAAATTAAGCTTTTCGTCGCTACAAAATATTCTCTTTCTTTTTAATAGAATTTGGTCTGAACACTCTTTCCCGAAACTCTGGACTGAAGCAATAGTAGTTTCGTTACTGAAACCCAATAAAAACCCCAGTCAACCTGAAAGTTATAGACCAATAGCCTTAACTAGTTGCTTTTGTAAGCTGATGGAGCGGATGGTCAACGCCAGACTAATGTACGTTTTGGAGTCGAATCATTTATTAGATTCACACCAAAGTGGATTCAGGCGTGGCAGGTGTACCATCGACAACCTTTTACTTTTGGAAACATCGATAAGGGAAGCATTTTTGAGAAGAAAACATCTGGTGAGCGTATTCTTCGATATGGAAAAGGCATATGACCGTACCTGGAGATATGGGATCCTCAAAACCATACATGAGTATGGATTACGAGGCAATCTACCCATCTTTATCTCCAACTTTCTTAAACATCGGTATTTTCGTGTACGAGTCAAATCCATTCTATCGGATACCTTCATCCAAGAAGAAGGTGTACCCCAAGGAAGTGTACTGAGCGTCACTCTCTTTCTAATTGCAATTAATAGCTTACATGAACAATTGCCCCCCCCCCCCCTGTCAAGGGTACTATGTTCGTTGACGATTTTCAGATCTTTTTCTCGTCACCGAGCATGAGTATCATTGAAAGACAGCTTCAAATAGCCATCAATAAAGTCTCAAAATGGGCTCAGGAAAATGGATTTTCTTTCTCAGCACAAAAAACATTCTGTATACATTTTTGTCGCAAAAGGGGCCTTCACCCAGATCCAAACTTACTCATGAATAATCAACCAATTACTGTAAGAGATCAAGGAAAATTCCTTGGCCTCATCCTTGATAATAAACTTAAATTTATACCACATATTCAAGAATTAAAAAAGAAATGTACATTGAAATTAAATATTCTTAAAGTTTTGGCAAACACTTCTTGGGGTGCCGATACAGAGTCCATGCTAAGAATTTACAGGGCTCTGATACGCTCAAAACTTGATTACGGTTGTCAAATTTATGGTTCCACCGCCAAAAGTTATCTTAAATCTCTGGATCCTATACATAACCAGGCGTTGCGCATTTGCACAGGTGCTTTTCGAACGTCACCTATCAAAAGCCTTCATATAGTAGCACAGGAACCTCCACTTATCAATAGAAGACTGAAACTTTCACTAAACTTTTATTTCAAAATCAAACCAAATACGAACCATCCGTTGCATTTACATATTTTCCACCCGTCGAATACTGATTTGTTTTTACGTCGTCCTTCGGTCACCCCAACATTTGGGATCCGAATGAGACAGGCGCTCACTTCACTGCAGATGTCAGATTATGATACATACTACTCACCAGAAACTATTCAACCATGGAACGAAATAAACTTCTCTGTTATTCCTGATTTTGTTAAATTTAAAAAAGACACCACAGCTCCTTCGATATATCAACAAATATATTATGAAGTGAAACAAAAGTATCCGTTACATAATGAAATTTTTACCGACGGATCGAAAACCAACGATCATGTCGGCTTCGCAGCAGTAATTAACGGCCAAATTATCTCAAAACAATTAAATACTTCTTGTTCTGTTTTCACTTCCGAAATAAAAGCTATATCTACGGCCTTACAATCAATAGCAGAATCAAACCACAAAAAGTGGATAATATACACAGACTCCAAAAGTTCACTAGACGCTATCACAAACTGCAACAACAATAGCCACTCTTTAGTTATACAAACTTTCCACCTATATAGCAGTCTTAAACGAAATAATTTTGAACTTTTATTTTGCTGGATACCTGGCCATGTTGGTATTAGTGGCAATGAGGCAGCAGATATTGCTGGCAGGGCTTCTAGTTCCCAAGAAGAAGATCTCGTACCTTTTGAAGATGTTAAAAATATCGTTACAGACTGCCGGCAGCGTGACTGGGATGGAGAAATGCATAATAAATTGCACTCCATCCAGCCACTGATCAAAGGTTTTAAATCCTTAAGGGCTAAAAGAAGGGACCAGGTCATATTGTCCCGTCTTCGCATTGGTCACACGAGATATACTCATAAATATCTTCTTTGCCACGAGCCTACACCTACATGTCTTAAATGTAATGTAAACCAGACAGTGTTCCACATTTTATGTAACTGCCCAAATTTTAACCGTGTACGTTTTAAGCATTTTAATAATTTTTATCCATCTCTGACCGAATTACTTGGGGATACACCCCATCCTAATTTGTTTCCCTTTTTAAATGAAATTGGTTTTATATCTCTAATTTAGTGGTTTTATCTTTGTCTTGAGTGTTTTATCTTTGTTTTGTTATTTATCTGATTTTACTAAGAATTGTCAGTCCATTCTTTCGCTCGCTTAGTTTGGATTTTAAACATCATCTATGCATGTTTTAAAATGTTTTTAAAATCTTATATGCTTTATGGGTTATCATCGTTTGGCGCAGTATAGCCTATAAAGGCTCTTGTGCCATAAAACCCAAAACAACCAACCAACTAAAATTAGAAGTCGAAAATGCCACCAGTAGATGGCGCCAAATCGTTTCCAGATCACTGTTTGATTTTTTCCCCTTTTGTTTTTCGTTAGATTCGTTTATTTAGGAGTTGGTTAGTGCTTTTTTTTTCTTAATTTCTTCCCCTTCCTTATGGGATCTAGGAAAATAAGTTAACATCTGAATAAGCAGAAGTGCTGTCACCCTTTTTAAAATACAAATACAAATGTGACGACCAGCAACAGGCTCTGGGCCCAACTGGGCTGGTCCTAGTCAAATTATAGACCCCAATGAAGATCAATGGCCCTCTTAAAACTATCTACTCCCTTGCTCCTTACCACCTCTTCCGGTAAACTATTCCAAGTTCCCACTACTCTGCTAAAATAGTAATTTTTTCGAATTTCCAGGTTAGCCTGAGATTTAAACAGCTTATAACAATGACCCCTTGTCCTGCTTTCCGTGCAAAAATTAAACCCTATGACATCTTTCATTTTGATAAATTTAAACAACTGAATCATGTCCCCTCTGGTTCTCCTTTGCTCAAGACTATACATGTTAAGCATTCTAAGTAATAGATAGAATGCTTAAATAGAACTGTTCAAGGGTGTTGTAATAGTGGCTTTCGATGTAGGATTCTAATTTGCTTTACTTTAAGCAATAAATATAGCATGTACTTAAAAAAAAAGACTTTTTCATCGTAAGAGTTACAGAAGTTGAAATTCAGCTAGCCTATGAACACGTATAAGTCGCGGCTTATCTACCCGAAAATACGGCAGTAAATCATATTGTTACAGAAAAATAATATTTTTTTCATTGCCATTTTTGCCAGCTTTCTTTGCAACAAATTGTGCTGTTAAGTTGTTTAATGTTGAATGCGGCGCTTACAGCAGGTGCGGCGCATACATTAAAAAAATCTTGAGTTTTTCAACGATGCGGCGCTTATTCTTAAAAATACGGAAAGTAAATTTCGTGTTTCTTTCAGGTGTCGGGATGCTTCCTGTTGGCTGTGGGCATTTACCTGCTGGTGGACAGGGAAAAGAGCACTCTCTTCGTTCTGTTCCATGAACCAGGACTAAACTACGCACTAAGTCAGTATTTGGCGTGGGCCCTGGTAGGCATCGGCGGAATCATATTTTTCGTCGGTTTCTGTGGCTGCTGTGGGGCTGTTCGAGAGAACAGGGGCATGCTCGTCACAGTAAGTAGAACTTGCTCACTGCGCATTCATCATGAAACGAGATATCAAATTATGAAAAAGAAAAAAAATATCTGAAACACAAATGTGTCTATTAACACGTTGATTTTGTTTTTTAAATACGCCATTCCTTTGTACATATTCAACAATATTAAATTTAACAAATCATGGAATGAGGTATTGCACACAACCCACATGGACACGTTCAATTTTGCTATATACAGAAGAAAAATGATTTTTCTTAATAAGAAATAAAAATGTATATTCGTAAAAATATTTACATGCAGGCAATAAAAAAATTTCATTTCAAATAAATATAAAAAAAAATAATGAATGAAAAAATTAATTTTAAAAGTTTTAAAAATAAAAAAATAAGAGAAATTCAAAAAAAAAAAAAAAAAAACAGTATCGAAATTAAAAGAAAAAATATTATCCAAAAAGAAAATGCTCCTGGTCAATTATAAAAGTATAACGTAACTTGTTGACTGCTGAGCTACAAGATAATTGGTGGAATGTCATTTCAGTAAACCGAATCGACTTTGAGTAAGTTTGTAGATGATAGATTTGCTGTTTTCGTAAAGATTTGTATTTATGCTTTGCTTAGTATGCTGAGAGTAATGTGGATATTTGGTACTGAAGAGGCCCCAGTTGGCTGACAGATAGTTTTTTGCCCAGCTCATATGCTGCGAATTTTTCGTAGCTTGGCAGTCAACATGTTAAGTTTAAACGAACAGTGATATTTATTTGCAGAAAATTTCCGATTTCTTGAAAAGGTTTGCCTACCACCCCCCTCCCTGAAGGTTGTCAAACCAAAGCTGCAATCAATATCTCTGAGTACTGGACCAGGGGTTGCTCGGCTACTGGTCTGCATAAAAAAACAAAGTGGCTCTTCAGGACCCCGTCCAACCGGTTAAACCTCGTGTAGTGGTAGGCACGGGAAACCTGGGGTGAAATAAAATGAAACCAATGCTGGTGTGCTTCTCTAATTTTTTCCAGGTTTATAAAACTCGCCCATTCCTTTTTGAGCAGAATCTTTAAGTAAAACCATCCCTACATTTATGAAAATGACGATGAATTACAGAGTTACGTTTTGTGTAAAATGACTTTTGCAGAATTATGTATATCCTTCAGAAAAAAATTTGAATTCATTTTGAGTTTTAAAGCTGTTTTATAATTCCATTCCTGATTAGCACAGTTTAACTCTATTTCCACTCTTTTGTACTAAACACTATTTTTCTTTATTCAAAATTTGAGCATTACATATATTTTCAATCGTATTTTTCTAATTTCGAATGCTTGTATAATCAATTAATTTCCCCCTCTCTCTCTCATGCAGTACTTCATCTTCCTCTTCCTCATTTTGGCAGCAGAACTAGCCGTGGGCATACTAAGCGCCATCTTCCAGGATAAGGTAAATAGTTACTCAATAGCTTGATCCAACGCCTTAATACTAATTTTGAAAGCTAAGGTTCCAGTGGACACTATGTAACTGGGGAGTCGGAATGTAAACTATCTTCAGCGTGTGAGGCGTCATTTGATGATCGTTTTTCTTTTCAGACTTTGGATAAGCTGGAAGGACTCACGTCCGTATTGAAGGAAGAATATGGCATCAATGTCCAAACAACAGAAGCGTTGGATTTTGCGCAGACGAGAGTAAGATAAAATCATTTTTGTTCTTGCTTATAAATTTGCTCATATAAATACTAAATGAATAAAATAATTTTGGAAAAAAATAGAAACGACTTCAGTTGGAAATTGCACTAAAAAGTAAAAAATATTTTTTTCCTTTGAACACCATCGAAACTACTTTTAAACATAAGTTTTGAAGTTGGCGCAAAAACAATGTATAGAATCATACGCAACTACAATTCAACTATATAAATTTTAAAGGATCCAGGTTCTTTAAGAGCATTCGCATACATTTCATTCATTACCACACATTCGTGTAATGGTACAAATATTCTGCTTTTAATTTTCAATGGTTTCTCTAAAAAATGTAAGCAAAATATGGTTAAATATCATTTTACCTATCGTTTTTGCGCCGACTTCAAAACTTATGTTTAAAAGTAGTTTTGATGGTGTTCAAAGAAGAAAAAAATTATTTTTTACTTTTTAGAGCAATTTCCAACTGAAGTCGGTTCTATTTTTTTCCAAAATTATTTCATTTTATTCTTTTTAGTGTAAGTGTACTTATGAAATAAGGTAATGTTTCCCTTACGAAACTTTGCCTAATTTTTTTAAGTAAATGCTCCATAAAATAAACTGAAAAAAAAGGAAGAAACTATCAACGCGTCTAAAATTTTAAACGATTGACACTAAAAAATAATCTTTGTTATTCTCTGGTATTTATTTGTGTACTAGCTTAATCAAAGCCATTGAAATATCAACGGCTTTTCAAATAATTTATATTTCAAAGCAATTCTAGTTTCTTGTTGTTCATAAGATTTTAACACGTACGTTGCCCGCTAATGAGTTTCTTGTTTGATTTAGTTAAGCCTTCATTTAAAATTCTCATTATCATTATTATTACAGTTTCATATCAACCACATTTTGTAACAATAGATTTCATATTTAATCATTTAGTACAAATCGCTTTAAATTCAACTACTTATTAATATTTCATACTTACTCCAGAGAAGCCTTGGTTCAAAATTTTCATCATGATTACTATTAATATTGCTGTTGCGAGGCAACAAATTTTTGCAACAATGGATTGAAAATTTAATGATTTAATGGGGAAATGACATGAACTTTACTGTTTTCCGTAATAACTTTTTTCTAGTGAACAAATATCGTCATATGAGTACATGGTACATAAGTTACACCATCTATCGATTAAAAAAAAATTCCAAATCGGTTCAGCAGATCAGATGTTATGTGCGAACAAACAAAAAAAAAGTACACGCTTTGAATTGATAACCTCCTCCTTTGTTGATGTCGGTTAAAAATAATCAAATAAGCTTTGTGCTAAAACATGATTGAAGTTAAAAACCAACGTAAATGAAGAACAAATTAGATAGCAAGTACAGCAAATAGCTATTTCATGGCTACAGTGGAGCCTCTCCCTCAGTGTAAAAAGCCCAGCCCACAACATGAAAGCTGTGAGAGAACTAAGGGTTTTTAATGCGCTTTTATTAGGTTCACATGTGGGTTTGTTTGTTTTTATGCATGTATGTAACTCTGAATAAAAGATAAAATTCACCTTCTTTGCAAATATAAAAGTAATACAGGTAAAGTTATTATTAATACTAAAGGCTGATGTAATATAAGTGCATGTAAACTTAACGGATATTCAATTTCCCTTTTTAGTTTGATTGACTCTAAAAGCGTATTTTTTTAGTTTTTTAAACTATAATTTAATTATTTGTACACTGAGGAAGAGGTTCTATTGTAGCCTTGGAAATAGCTATTTGCTGTACTTTGTACTTTCTACCTAATTTGTGCTTTATTGACGTTGATTTTTAACTTTAATCATATAAATACTATTTATTTCTCCAAGTAACTTCTTATTTTTAATCTTAAGTCTAACATTACATCTCTTGTGTTAAGTAAAGCCTCACCCAATTCGTCACTCACAATAACTTCTGTTCCTCGATCTCCAAACAGTTTAACTGCTGTGGCATTCTCGGCCCCGAGGACTACGAAGAGAGTGCCTGGAAGGTCCAGGACTTGGGCAAAGGTGCCCTCGTGGCCAAGACTTGCTGTCTGTTGTCCAATACAGACCACCTGGACCCAAAGCCCGTCAATGCCACCTGGTGCCAGTCAGATAAACCAGTCGAGAACATTCACTTCCGACATACAGAGGCAAGTTCGTTGCATTCTTAATTAGTTTCATCCTCCAATGCTTATGTATATAAACTCGGTGATGGAAACAATACTTTATGCCGCATGTTACCATAACTATTTCAAATACAGTTACTAGAATTTTTTTATGTTCCAAAACTTGCATTGAAAGAAAGTAAGAGCCCCTAAGCAAGGGCTAAGGCAGAAGCATGCAATACACCACCAAAAGAAAAAAAAAAATACGAGTTGTACCGTACCAAGTGCGGTCGCTCGCTGGTATTCTAATTTCACATTAGCTGCCAGTTTTTTTTTTTTTTTTTTGGCTCTCTTAGCTTTGTAAGAGGATTTTTGCCTCCAACTCGACTACTTTCGTATTCCATGCTGATGAGAGAATAATAAGCTTGAAACTGCAGTCCATGGATCGAAGTGGCCAAGTTGGTGGTGTATTGCATAATAGAGAAAGTCTTTAAGCATAC
>JAXGGA010002410.1:0-55000 GCA_038373865.1 Uloborus plumipes | reverse complement strand
TAGAAAGCATTTTTAGTAAGCTCAATTCATCGCACTTTGTACTTCACTCACTTTCATAGATGTGATATTGTAAAATATTTTTAAAGCATTTTATGTGAGACAGCTAAGAACTGCGGTGACATGATGCATGATAAGACAATCTTTTACTATAAAGTGTCATCATAAGTTCCTGTGTATTTCCATGCACAAATGAAGCATAAGACTGCTTAAAGTAAAAAGTGTTTTTAATTTTCAGAGGGTTTTGTATTTTTTTAAATTATTATTAACTTAAGCTTGTGTGTTACATTTAAAAAATACTAGTTATTTTTCAACTGCAAATGATAACAAAATTAAAAATTTTGTTTATATGCTACATTCAAAAAGTAAAACAGGTTGAAAATCCTTTTGTCTGATATTAAGCATTTCTCGGCATTTTCATTGTAAAAATCCATATCACTTTGATTCATGTGTTCAGCATATTTTCTATTTTAGAAAATATTATTCATGTAATGAAACATGCTAATCACAGCAGAAAAAAAAATATTTGTTCCTTAAATGATCTAAGAATTATGTTAAATTCAGTAGTAGTGAAATTCTTCCATTTATTTTTGGCTTCAAGTAAAATTTTAAATATAAATTTCCAAAATTTAAAAGATAAAAAGTTGAATTTTCCTAGAAGTTACAGTTGGAAAAATTAAATGTGTGATATTCTTTCTAAATTAGGAAGTTTTGAAATTTTCACATAAAGAAAAAATATAAGATGAGAACAGTTAAGTTTGGAAATATATATATATATATATATATTTCGAGAAATTCAGGATTTTGCTTTTTTGACCATAAATGACTAATTCTATACCGATCAGATTTTTTTTTCTGTCTATGTTGTTATTTTAATTTGCATGGAACAGATTGTACCTTACTATTTTTTCCCAAAAAGCAAACGATCCTAAATTTTGCTTAGTTCATAAACCTAACCCAAACTTACTCAATGAAACTTTTTAGCAGAAACACACTCAAAATTAATTCCTTACAGCTACATCGAAAATATATTTTCAGTTCAACGTCTCTATTTTGCAGTGTAAAGAAGTATAAGACTCATACCGTACATTATTTTATTTATAAAAGGAAATAAAATAAATGAATATACAACAGAACTTCAACATATGCTGCAGTTGATGAATAAATCTTAGCATGAAGTTTTAACGTGAACACATATAGCTGACAATCTTATTCCTTTTCAGTACTGAATTTCAGGAATTTTACACAGAAACAGAAACCAATCCAAAAGTCTCCATCTTAAGATTTGATTACTCTCGCTCTATGCATAGATATCTGTGGATGATTTTCTATATCACAGTTTCATAAGATATTTCAAGTTAATGTTTAAGTTTACTATTTGTGAATATTTGAAAATTTTTACTTAATTATCTTTTTTTTAAACTCTGTATGATATCAAAAGAATACCGTCTGAGATCCAAAAAAATGTAAGCACCGTAGTTAGTCAAGGAGGTGTTTAATTTTCAATGGTAAATACATGAATGAATATTTTTTAAAAATACAATCTCTAATAAACCTATTTTGTGATCCTTAAAAAAAGGAAATGTTTTTTTTCAATGTCTGTGTATTTAATAACTGAAATTCAGTGACATGGAGGAGAAAAAAATATATTTAGCACACAGCAAGAGGCAATGATGCAAAATTTGAAAATTGACATAAGGCACGTCTCACACATGTGAATTTTTGTTGACATGGAAATTGAATAAAAATCAAAATGAGATCTTTAATAATCTAATCACGATAATTTAATTTCTGCTTCACACAAACTAAAAATGTATAGAAAAAAGTGTGAAGCGATAGTTGCACAGGGTTCCAACAAATGTCCCCCTTTTTTTAATAGAGATTCTCCTCAAGTTGCTCACTTTATAAAATGTCGATGAAAATCTCATGAGTTACTATGCATGGGGAAAGATGTATATAATAAAAAAATATTCTCTTTAATCTCTTTTACAATTACTTAGTGATATTACTTGTACTAAATGAAGTTTACTTTAAGATATACAGATCTTTTCAAATATATAACACTTAATTTTTTGTACCAATTTGTTTACTTTGGTTCTCTTTGAACTTTTAAATGCAATTTTCCTTGGATCTTAAAATTTCCAAGAAATCAATCACAAATGCAATACAGTGGTATAAATTGCCTTTTGTATTCAGTGTATATGAATTATTCTGATAGTTATATTTCTCTAATAAATACTTTTCATTACTTCAGATTCATAAGAATGAGGGAGATTTTTGTTATTAACTTTGCAGACTATTTTTTTACGGTAATCGTCAAGATGTATTTTAAGATGAGGATCTGTAGAATTAAGAGTAATAATAAACACATATCTAAATAGGCTTAACATTCACTAAACTAAAAAATAATCCATTTAAAGAAAACATTAAAATACAATCAAAATAAAAGCTAAAAAAAAATCAGTCTTCTGCAGAAGTCTTAAAATTTGTCACAGAAAAAAATTGTTTCTTTGCAGAAAAATAGCAGTCTTACACAAAATGAAATGTATCTGAGGTTTAAAGCAAGCACTATATCAATGCATACATGAGAAAGAACATTTGGTTAGATTCCTCTTGGCTCAGTCAACCCTGGATGAAAAGTACTGGAAATTTGATTCATGTTCAAAATATTTACACTCCACAGTTCGTGCATGCCATCTTTGCACTCTTCCCCACATGTTAGTAATCCCTTCCAGACACAGCACAGCACAACACCAACGAGAAAACAAATCCAAATATCTGAAAAGGAGAGGCGATAAGTAAGTTTACAGTATTTGAAATATGAAAAGTGGAACTGACCATTTTATACTCTGTACTATGATGCAATACACCGCCAACTCGACCATTTCGATCCATGGACAGCTGTTTCGAGCTTATTCTGCTCTCATCAGTATGGAATACGAAAGTAGTCGAGTTGGAGGCAAAAATCCTCTTATAGAGCAAAGAGAGCAGAAAAAAACTGGTAGCTAAAGCCCGAACTCCACATAAGCGGAAAATCGACGGAAACAGAAAGCAGAAACTGAAAAATCAGGTTTTTCCCCCTTCTGCTGGGCAGAATCGCAGCAGACTCGGAAGTAGAAAAATTTCAACTTTTCTGCCGCTGCTGGCGGATTCCGCTTTGGAACAGCCAATAGGAGCTCGTCTTCAAATGTGAAGCTTTTAGCAATGGCGGCCCCGTATGTGTTGTTGAAAGCATGTCTACGAAATACAATCTCGAAGTTTTTAAAGAAGAAGTACAAAATTATCCTTGTTTGTACGACAAAAAACAGAAAAAACTTTTAAAATGTTGTTTTAAAGACATCGTATTATGGACCACGATTGGTGCAAAATTTGGCCTAATCGGTTAGGAATATGATCTCGTTGGAAGAAATGGCGCCATCTATTGCATAAATGTAATACCTTTCGATATTTTTTTCTTTTCAGCCCCTTACATTTTTTGGTAAAAATATAATGAATTTTAAATCACCTTTAACGATATTTTCAATATAGTTTTGCAAAAAAATATCAGACCGACATTTTTTTATAGTTTTAGCATTAAGAGAAGTTCAAAAAAGTCAATCGAAAAAATCTAACTTGCAAAAAATCGGAAAAAAGTTTTTAGATAAAAAAAAATTCGCTGAAATCTTATTTTAAAGTTTTTTCGTTTTGAAAGGTATTTAAGGTAAATGGTTTTGAAATTTGAAGCAGACATTATTTTTTAAAAAAACTGACATCTAGTATTCAAATGATGTACTTCGTAAAGACGAACTGCGATAAAAATGTGTGTGTAGGCGGAGAATCGTTCTCACCCAAAAGACTGCTTTCGTTTTTTTTTCTTTTTAATTCTGATAATGCAACTGTAAAATTAATCAAGTGTAATCCGACCATGGCAATAACTTCGTCTTGACCGTCCATTTTTCCCGCTGAAAGTACAAGAAAATGCTGAATGGATAGAATTCACCTGCAGATGGCGCTCTGGAATACCGCCATCGATTCCGCGCTGCTTTTCTGCTCTAAAAACCACCTGTTCGGCGGAAACTCAACTGAAACATAAATTCCGTTTCTGTGTACGCTTTCGGTTTTCTGCTCATGTGGAGTTCGTTCCTAATGTGAAATTAGAATACCAGCGAGCGACCGCACTTAGTAAGGTACAACTCGTAAATTTTTAAGGCAGAGCGCAAGGTATAAAGCAGTGAGTAACCGCCCCTAAGCAAGGGCTAAGGCAGAATCATGCAATACACCGCCAACTCGACCATTTTGTTTAATGCTGATGAGAGCAGAATAAGCTCGAAACAGCTGTCCATGGATCGAAATGGTCGAGTTGGCGGTGTATTGCATGTTTCTGCCTTAGCCCTTGCTTAGGAGCGGTTACTCGCTGCTTTATACTCTGTACTATATTTTAACTTTTGTTACTAGCAATCCTGGAAAAAGGTTTTGAACTGATAATGTGGGCATTTGTATTTGACGTTTAAACTATTTTAACCTACTCCGAAGTTGAACATTTAATTTGTAATTACAGTGGAACTCTGGTAACTCGACACGCAGATAACTCGAAAACCTCAGCAAGTCGTCATTCATTTTTCCAACAGTTGGTACAATGTTAATTTCTGAGGATGCAAGCTTCTCTAAGTCCACATCCACTTGCAATTGTAGTCCACTTTTTTCAATCTATATTCTGTTTCCCTGCAAACCATTCCTGAAAATTTTGCTGCTTATGGGTCAGTCAATTCATTTTTTTCTGAAAAGTTTGCCTTTTCTCTTCGGCAAGGAGTTCTCATCTTTTTTCAAAAATTATGCATTTATTCCCTATAAGGTATTCAAGTTTGTCATAGTAATTTTGTTATATTCTTTAACCCTATATGCCCCAACGAGACTTAGAAGTCCCGCTTATATTAATTTAGTATTATGAATCCTAAATGGCTGGAATCATGCTGAAGCTTTTAAGTACCACTCCTTGTACTTCGCCGAGAGTTCGACAGATGGTACCTGCGATCGGAAAGTTTTCTTAGTAGCCCTAAAGCGTAGAGAGACCCCCAAAATTTTTATACTCAGTAAAAATGTTTTTGTGTAAAAATGTTTGGTGTAAATATTTTAACATGTATAATCTTGAGCAAAGGAGAACCAGAGGGGACATGATTCAGTTGTTTAAATTTATCAAAATGAAAGATGTTATAGGGTTAAATTTTTGCACGGAAAGCAGGACAAGGGGTCATTGTTATAAGCTGTTTAAATCTCGGGCTAACCTGGAAATTCGGAAAAATTACTATTTTAGCAGAATAGTGGCAACTTGGAATAGTTTACCGGAAGAAGCGGTAAGGAGCAAGGGAGTAGATAGTTTTAAGAGGGCCATTGATCTTCATTGGGGTCTATAATTTGACTAGGACCAGCCTAGTTGGGCCCAGAGCCTGTTGCTAGTCATCACATTTGTATTTGTAGTTTCAACTAAAAAACCAAAAAATATATATATTTCATTGTTAAATTAATTTGGGACATAAAGGCTTGAAGAAGAAGAAGAAAAGAAATGAAAAATCGTTTAGTGAAATTAATTTTTGTAACTTTGATGGTAAGCACTGGTAAATTTGCATGACAGAGAACACTACAATAGTTGACATTATGGAGCCTCGATAAGTTGGCACCCGCTTAACTCAGACATATTTTTGTGATCCTGTAGGGTGTCGAGTTATGAAGATTCCACTGTACATGTTTCTTTTGAGGAAGATGAGGTCCATTTAATGCATTCATGGCATAAAGCTGGAAACAATTTAAGCCTTCTTTGATAATACAACTTTTTTCAGTAACGTGCACACTACATAGCAAACATTACTTTCAGGGCTCACAAGTACTTCAATGAAAATTATATAAAGCTGTATGAAATGTGTTGTAAAATAATGTTATCTAACATCATAAAAAGTTTATGGGTAAACATTATGCAAGCACAATGCCCTCTCCCCCTCTCCTCTTCCCATTATAAAAAAGGTTTTTTTTTTAGATCAAATTTAGTTTTGAAATGAATGAAAAGCACTAAAAACACAGCAAGATAAAAGCAATAACACTAACAGATTTATAAAAGAACATAAAACAATGTAATAATGCATAAATGATTTGTGAAAAATATAGTTTTCATGCTCCTTTGTGCCATTAGAACGTTGTTTTATTATTTCTTATTTACTAAAAGTTTTGTTTCGATGAATTGAGCTATTACATCAATTAAATACTGTTTTCAAAATAATTGAAATGTTTTCCCATTGAAACAAGTACATCAGTATTTTTTATGAGATAATTGTTTAAAAACAAAAGGTCTTAAAAGATTACGGCAAAAACAATTTCATTTATTACTGACTAATAACAGTTTTTACAACAAAGATTTCAAATAGTTTTTTTTTTTTCTTTTTTTTTTTTTCTTTTCTGACTAAGTTTCTATACTTAACAGTAAAAGAATCAACAAGATTTCTCACCCAAAATAAAATAAACAACATAGCAATTGAATTTTTTTTTTTTCGAACAAAATTTTTAACTCTCATCTAATATTTTTCAGATTGTATTACTAAGTAGTTACAAACCGATAATCTCTCTTTAATATGAAAAAGGCAAAACATTCAAAAGTAAAAACAACGAGCTATCTTAAAAGCTAAAAACAATAACTCTACAAAAAAAAAAAAAAAAGCACACAACTAAGATATAGCTTGGAAACTAATACATAACTAGGTGTCAACTAAAATTAGTTTTCAAACTTTTCGAATGGACATTTAGAAATTGGCACATTTTTATTAACAAAATAATTTCTAGATACCTGAATAATGGCAATGCTGATACCAACAACAATGATGGTGAATAAATGCTTTTCCACTTTTTCTTCAATCTTCGCTAAGCATCCCTAATTATTAAAAAGTACAATAAATCAGTCAAAATGTTGTAAATATTAGTATAATGGTATAAAATTTTTGTAAAGAATCACTATTTAAAATTAGAAATAGTTAATGCAATACACATAAAATTCCAAACATGTTACAGGCACTCAGCTTTGAGTAAAAAACCTATTGCAGTTTGTCAAGTTATAATGCTATATTCAAATATTTTACAACCACTATTATTTCAAATAATAGTCTGTGGGACGAAGGCACAAAAGATGCTTAGAAACATGGTTTCGTTTGCCAACTTCGGGGACTACAAAATGTGATATTTTTCTGAATCCTTAGAGTCTACAGATAAAAAAAACACAATGTTCCCAAAAAAATATTATCTTATTAATTTTTTACAGACCATTAAAAATACATGACAAAATAGGTGAAAATGAAATTTAATCCATCTAGAATTCAACAACAAGAGAGATTTAAACAAGAAAATATTTAAAAGGACTTAAGCATTTTGGAAAAGCAACATTAGTGCTAGCGTATCCAACGCTGTGGTAAAAAATACGGTTAATTTAGAAAAAAATATTTTAAAAAATGATCAATGCATTGAAAATAAAATAACAGTAACAAATATAAGCGAAACGATCCTACACTGAGAAAATTGGGCCAAAATAATAGTAAAATCAACGAATTAAAAAGCAAATTGTCTTCTACGCGATGTCTTGTTTATCCTATTTGTAGCGCCCTCTATAGTTACTTTCTGTTTCCAGTTAAGAGCAAGCGGAAATGCGGATTGATACATTTTTGGATTTTCTTTGTTATTAAATCACAAAAGATATGAAGTAAGTATATTAAAACTTATTAATATATTTTGCAACATAAAATGGGACGGAAAAGACAAATTAAGGTAGAAAAACTGTTTATTGAAATTTTAAATTACAAATATTTTGCGCAAAAGCGCCACCTAGAGACAATTTTTGTTGTGAAAGAAACCAACAGGCTGAGGAATATAGTCCCTGTTTCAGTTACTAATTAAAACTTAATGAGACAAGCTTTGCTTGGGAACATTGGATTTTTCGATTGAGTACATCACTATTAATAAATTTTAATCAAGTTCCCTTAGTCCCCAAGATTGATAAATGAACTTGAACGATATCGGTGCTTGGCCCACAGACTATAACATGCAAGAAAACAAAAATACTAATGTTTACTGGAAAACTCAACATGAGGAGAACGTTGGTCTTACGACATATTTTTCTTTGATTTTTGATTTAGGTACGTAGTGTCTGTGGGCTGAGTTATACTCTACATTTAAAGGAATTAAATAGAATTTCAGCAAACTTTATTTAAGTAATTTGAAATAAATAATTTAGTACAATGATTACAAGAGTTAGGATAATGTCCAAAAAGCTACTGCATTAGAAATTTAAAAAAAGAAAAATGCATTTCATTTGTGTTTAGAACTTTTTTTTTTTTTTTAATTACCTCGGAATGAAGACGACTTGAAAAAGTGTTGACAGCTGGAATTTGAGTGGCAACATCACAGTCGGCTGTTTCCTTTGAAACGCAACAAGAGCGTGGGACTGTGTAAGCAGCACTTTGGAAAACTTTTTCTAACAAAGACGTTTCCTTTTGTTTGTTGTTGAAGCTCGAGTCTGCCCAGTCTCCAATTCCTGCAGCTCCACAGCACATCAACTGCAATTAATACAAAAAAAAGGCATTAGAAGTTTTGTTTATATACTTTTAATTTTGATTGTTATAAAATTAGAAAAGTACATATGCTTTTGTCATTGATTTTATTTTAACTTTGTTGTACAAGCTTGCTTGTTTGCTTGTTTGGTTTCATCCGAAAATAATGATATTTTGTATTTATAAGAATTGAACCAAGGAACCATGAAATACTGTATTAAAGTCAGTTTGTAAAAGAATATTATTTTTACAATCCAGAATATTGGGATTTCTTGACTTAAGTTAGTCGTTCACTTCTGATAACTCTCTGCAGTTAAGTGAGTATTTAGCTGTATAGATCGCTGTTTTAAAGATACGTAATTGTATTGAATTTGCATTACAATCGATTAAACAACTAAACATGTGAAAAAAATAAAAACTATGTTAAAAGAACACAAATTTGTCAAAACTATAGACAGTTATAAGGAATCCCTTTTCCACATAAAAGGTAAAAAGATGTGAACCTATAGAAGTGTTACAGCTATCCAACAAAAGTTATTCAATTTCTTCATATTGTAACTTTTTCTTTCCATTTAGTTTATTTTTACCTTTCAGAATAAGGGCATTGATTTAATTTTAAACTATATACAATGCATCTTTTTTAGTAACTGGTTTTATTTAACCTCAGAATAATATTAAATCAATTGCCAATATGAGAACATAGAAAACTAAAACTGCAATACAGTTTTTGAGGAAAGATGTAGTTGCAATTATATATGCTCTATAAACAGTAAAACTATCATTATTTTCAGGGTTGGCTTTTTGCCGGCAGAAACCGGTTTTTGCCATGGCAGTGGCAGAAATTGGTTATAACCGGTAAAAACTGGGAGAAACTGGCAAAAAATGGCAGAAACTTATAAATCATCTTTAGTAACTTTAATAATTACAAATTTGATCAAGTGAACTAAAAATATAACTTCATTTCATCCCCTAAAAACTTGGTATGCAATTAATATTTAGTAATTTAATGTAAAAGTTGAATTACAAGACTGAAATTTTTGAAGCAAAGTAAATTTATCATCATTGAAATTGCTATGCATTACAAATTTTAACCTTGTAATTAACCAACTTTTCAGTTTGTTGTTTGTAAATGTATTTTATTTATAATAAATGTAACGGATAGACTTTCAAATATCCATATAAAACAAATACTTAATCTTAGCTCTTATTTTTATTAATCTCTGCAATTCAAAAATTTGTCATATTACTCTTGACGTAATTGAGTGAAACTACTTTCAAATAGTTTCTTGCCTTTTTCTTGACAGAAATGCTAACAGAATGCTAACAGAAATGCTTTCTTGACAGAAATGCTAACTAGATCTGCTGGGCTTGAGAGAATCTTTGCAAATTTCTTATTGGTGCACAATAAATTGAGAAATTGTTTATGTTTTGAAACTGCATGCAAACTTATGTATTGTTATAGCTACTGCAGAGTGCAAACAAGGTAAAATTTAATTTAGAATGGCCATAATATTGTAAATAAATTGTACTCTGGTGAACACTTAATATTTTTTCTATGTATATTACATGCCAGTAATTATTTTAAAGTTAATTTTTGAGTTTCTGCCATAAAAGTGGCAGAAAGGGGTTTCTGCCCTGCCGGGTTTAACCGGTTTCTACCAGTGGTTTTTACCACCTCGGCAGAAACCTGCCAACCCTGATTATTTTCAAGTCAAATTTGAATTGCTACAAAATTGTAACAAGACATATTTTCCATAATATTTAAATTTTATTATTATTTATTCCTTTCTTGAATTCACTAGTAACAGATTACTATCGCATCAATGATATTATACATGCGTGTGTGGAGTAAATGTGCAGCACATATCAGACTGAATGCTTAGGTAACTACAGCTTCGAAGAAGCTCAAGACATTTATAGTTTCCCCTGATTTTTGAAGAACATAAAGACTATTTAAATGTTATCAAACTGCAATTTAAAAATTCAGTTTCATTAAAAGTATTAATGCCTTCTTTTACAATCAAACAAAAGTGAAAAGAAACATTCTATTTTTTCAAATTTGCAGTTATCTACTAGTAGTTACTCAGCCAATGATAGTAAATAAAATTTTCAAACATATGAAACAGAAAATACTGTGGTGCAGATTTTTTTTTATTTAAAAAGGGAAAAAAAGCCATTGATTGACTTTTAAAAAAATGAGCTTTAATATTTTTTTACCTTTTCCTGCATTTTATCAACAGCCAATGTAACAGCATCTTGAACACTGTACTCATTTTTAATCATATTTGTCACTCGCTTAGATATGGCTTTCTTGACCTGATAAAAGAGGGAAATAACGTCATAGAAGCATATGGATTCAAAACTAGTTTTAAAAATTATGGCTTAGTTATTTGATTTACCTCATCCTGGTGTGAATATCCATAAACTGCTCCAGCTATTTCTGCAGCAAATATCAGAATGACAAACGTCGAAAACTGAAAGAAATGTTTTTCACAATTTATATAACTCAAAAACATGTAGTAGTTTTCACTCTTAAAACTAAGCAAAAACTTATTTCTAATAAGTGCATTCAAAACTTTTTAACATTCTATATACATGCTTTTTTATTTCTTTTCTTCTCTCTCTCTTTTTTCTTCTTCGAATATACTATACTAATTCTTAAATTACAAATCTATTAACTACCTATTATTTAAGTATTAGTTAATTGTTAAAACATAACTGAATAATGTGAAATAAAAAACTAACTATTAATATAAAGCTTAGTAAGCATAAAAAAGATAGTTTTCAACTACACCTAAGCTTTTTATGTGTGTATAACCATACACAACCCGATTGTTATAGATTTTGTCAAATAAATTAACCAATCTGAAGCTAGATAGTGTCATTCGAAGGAAAGCTTGGAAAATTTGACATACATTTCTATAGATGAAAATCTGACAGACAAGCTAAATAAATTGTTGTATAGCTTTTGGTTCTTTGCACACTGAGTATAAATTCAGTAAAGAAAATCTTTTAACATTAATATTGACAATGGGAAATGAATTAAATTTTTACATTCAGGAATTCTGATTGTAAATATACAGATAAGAAATAGATTCATCTTCAGCTTTCTGATTTGCTGTTTAAATCGGATCAGATTGAGAGAAAAAAGTATAACGACTGGAAGCAAAGGGGTGTAAGTGCTAAAATTAACAATTTAGACACAATTAGTACAAGCGATAGGAAAATCTTTCATCTGTTTTGGAAACAAGATATGTTTACAGTAGCATGGAAGGTGCTGTTTTACAGTATGAATTAGAAAAATATCTCCACGAAAATTTACAAATGGTTTGAACTTTTCACGTTTTACTCAAATCTTTTAAAACTTTAATTGTATCCCTTTGTTTCTCTCTGCCTTATAATTACTTTTGTGCTGATTGCAGATTTCAATACTGTCGGCCCCGCTTAAACGAATACTGTCGGTTCAAAGAAATATTATTCGCTTAAACGGGAATCTTAAACACTGTGTCTATGGTACGGGGAATATTCGGTTCCGAGATCTTTTATTCGTATAAACGGGGTATTATCTATTACCCAATTAAACTGGGATGACAGTAACTCCAATATAAATAAGACATAAATTTGTAGGATTTATTTAATAAATAACGAAAAAATTGAATATATCTGTCTCCAAGTAAAAACAAACCCCTTTACATATAAAGAATTTCTAACATGATTGATTCACATTTCAAAACATTTTAATTGAAATACTTCATGCCGGACAAGGATAATACTTACCAGTATAAACAGCTTTTACATTATTGTTCTACAAATTTCTTAAAAGAAACTTACACTTCCCAGCATGCAGGAGCTTTCCTGCATTGCACCACAGCAGCCTAAAAATCCCACCAATGTCATTAGAGATCCTGCAGCCATCAGTATGTATATAGAAATGAAGAACTTGTCATTGTGGTCCGTTGCCAGGTAAGAGGCTGTGTCAACATACATCCATATTGATAGTGACAGCAAGGCAACACCAGCTAACTGCAATTAAATGAAAACAATTCACTAGGGGTAAGGCATTTCAAAGGAAATATTAGCAGCAATAATTGGCTCTGGAAAGTAATTAAAAATTAGAAGAAGCAAAACTAAAACATGAGCAAGCAAAAATATACACAACTTCATTTTTCAAACTGTTGGAAAAGAAGCCAATAAAATGCAAAAGAATAGGTTTCATTATTATTATTTTTTAATTTTAAAACAATAATCAGTATGCTTAACAGACATCAGTTACAGAACTTATGGTGTATAACCATAGGGGCAACTAATAAAAAAAGACCAGTCCAGATCTCCCCAGAACCCTTCCTGGAAATCATTGAGTTTACGGACACCCCCCCCCCCCCGAAAAAAATAGAAAAAGAAAGCTTGGCTTGATGCATTGAAATACATTTTTTTCAACAACATGTTTTCACATTTTTTCTTTCCCCTTTACTGTTCTGTGTATTTTTTGGAGCTCTTATCTAGTTTTCATTACTTAACATTGTTATTTTGAGCTATGGAAGCAGGGGTGCCCACAGGGGGGGGGGGATTATGACGCAAGTTGCGCCCATCAAAATTTTTTTCTCTTGGGGGGGGGGGGGATTTTTTAAAAAAATTATTTAATTATTTATCTTTTTAATTTAAATTATTTGCTGATTTTTTTTAAAAAAATTTTTCATGAATTTATTTTTTTATTTAAATTATTTCTTTTATTTATTTATTATTATTTTATTTATTTATTTTGTATTTGTGTGTGTGCTTGGAATGTCTGGAAGAGGAAAAAAAGCTATTCTATTCTTCACATTAATACTTCTAAAAATTTAATAATCAAAATAATAAAAAATAATAAATATCATTTAAAAATAAATAAAATTAAAAAGTGGGGTTAAAATAAATAGCACAAAAGGGTTGAGATTTTTTTTTTTGGGGGGGGGGAATTCGCGCCATTGAGCTTGGGGGAAATACGCGCTTTCGTTTTAAATTAAAATTTTGTACTCCTTCAAGAATTTTAGACTGGTTCAGTGTTTCCTAAAATGGTCCGCGGACCACACTTTGGGAAACACTGAAATGATCTAAAACTCAGTTAATAGCATATACTCACGGTTTGTGAAACTAAAAACAAAATCACACCAGCAAATCTTCCATTGTCATAAGATCGGTGAAATTTTCCGAGAGATTTATAATCAGTTTTAATTAATCCCATTTCGGAGGCCTATTTTGTACTTTCATTCAATATTCTTAAGCGAATCACATTTCGGAAAATAACAAAACGTTTCACCTTCACCACTACGAAGCAACGCAAAGAAAACAAAAACTAAATGTAAACAAAAATGAGATGAGTTGTCCGGCTACTGCGGATGACGAACTTCATTGCATAAGTTGGTCTTGCTACAAACATTGAAAAGCGATTGCGGGAAAATTTAAGTTGTCATAAGAAAAAGCAGACTTGTCACATTTTTCACTTTTCTATTTTTTCACGAAATACGTCAATTTGCAGAAACACTACACGAAACAGTTCCGGCTTACTGCTCTTCGTTCGTTTTCAATGTCTTGAAATAAGTTTCAGTTTTTGCTCAAAAGATGGCGCTTCCTCAATTGCATGATTGAAAATGGAATGAGTTGTAGTTGCAGCGCGCAGGATGCGATGGATATAATCGCTGGTTTCTCTCTCAAAATAATAAAAAATAAAGGTAAAATGGAAGGTCTTCGTTTTCAAGCTTTGACAGGGCATTGAGGGGGTTAATGAAATCGGAACAGTTTATAAGTTTCTTAGGCCGGAATTCAAGTGAAACACGGACGATCGCAACTCACCAATGCAATCGCAAATTCCCAAATTTGGATTCAAGTGAAACGTTACAATCGCTACGAGATGCTATTCTATCGTAATTCGACTTCCAGTAGCGATTGCAATTGCGATCGCCTCGAAGCGATTGCAATAGTGTTTCACTTGAATTCGGCCCTTAAAGTGTAACCAGAGCCGACCCCTGGGGGTCACGGTGCTATATGGGTGATTCTACGGTCAATGCGTTTTTTGTGTCCCCAAAGAAAAAAATAATCTGTTTAATTTCATACTCATTATATCACAAGGAGCCGTTATTTTTATGATTGTAGTGGTAAGGGCCAGACGAAATTTCAATTTTTGGAGGGTTTATCGATACCAGGGGAAAATGGGTTGCCAGGGGAGTGACACTATTGGCAGAATTCTGGTTTGATTTACTATTATTTCACTTACTTTTCGGTATAAAATCAGAGTATGGACTCATTTCTATATGACCTGTATTCAAAAAAAAATTTCACGTTGTAATAAAATAAAAAAAAATTATCTTGAAAGCACGACATGTTGCATACAAGTCGCACCGCAGATCCAAAATAAAAATACTTCCCGCATTATTTACGTTCATTCAAATTACTTTCACAGGGGCAATTAGGATTAAAAACGAAATTAATTATGCTTATAACTACTGTTTTAATGTATATATACCCTTTTTTAGAACAAAACTGCCAGGGGAGTGACGCCAGAGAAGTGACAAAATCACACATTACCTATAAAAACAACATCACGCGTTCTTCTTACCAGAACTTCACGTAAACCGTGATGTCTGCACACAATAAGCATTACATTATACATACGTACACTTATGTAACGATGAAATATAAAAAGTTAGACTTACCAGGGGAAATACTACAGCGACTGGCGCAGTACGCTTTTAGGCACTTTCAACGAGAACTGATGCAATAATATTCGATTTTTTTTTAAACCTCTTAGCTTGCTTTTAACTTTACTCAGTATTACACTGGTTATTCGCAATCAACTTCATCCTTATGCATTTTTTATGCTGAATTTCAGTCTTAGAAGTTCGCCAGGTGAGGGTGACACTGTTGATATGGCCCGTCAAGGAATGTATGTTTTAAAAATAATAATAAATATTTTTTCAATGTTTACTGATGAAATATGTTTCTATGCTAATGTAATAGTATGATTATGTCAAAAAACATTATGCCAAGTTAGCAAAAATTGAACGTCGAACATGTTTGTATAAAAACTAGTATTTGAACAGGCCAGGGGAGTATACATTTATGACTATTTTCAGTAATAAATGCTAAAATAAAATAATTGTAGTGAATTCATTGGGTGGTCCATATAAAAGATAATAGTCTGTAATGCTTAAGCATACAAAAACTTTAATAAAATCAGTTTTACATGAAGTTTTTCGATTGGCCGTCTGAATTCAAATAGCGTAGAATCACCCACATATCTAGCTAAAATTTAAAACGTAGAAATTGCAGGACGAATAACAGCATTTTTATTCAAAACGAGATAGAATTGTAGGAAGAAAAAATTTCTTGTTCCCCCCAACACACAGCAGAACCGTCGATTTTAACATGTAATTGATATCTCATTGAGTTTTGAATATATTTTTCTTCCACAGTTCGAAGTAATAATGTTTAGAGATGGAAACTACTGTCTAATCTTTTATCGTAAAACCTTCCTCGCATTTGCGCATGCCTGAGGTCTCTTTGGATTTTCTCAAAATAGGGGGGAAATGCGAAGTAACATTCAAAAGAAAGTAAGAAGCGAAAACACCGGCAAGTGCGTCTCCTTATCCTATCACCCCTTTTTCAAATGGAAGCGATCGTGACTGCCAGGCGCGCAATACGCAGACAGACAGTAGACAAGAGCTCTAAAACAGATACAAAACAATGAATAAATAAATTCGTGATATATGTGACACGAGGGATGTACATAAAGTATGACACGTGGAGACAAAAGGGGGAAGGGTCAAAAAGGCTTAAAAAAAAGTGCGATAACATTTATAGATATCCACTAAAGCATAATCCCCTCTGAGCCGCCACCAAATTTTAAAGAACCCCCAAGAACAAGCTCCCAGGCTCCTGATTTGAGGGGTCAGGTGCCCCGCTCCCTTGAATTTGAGAAATCAATTTACAAGTCTTAAAACTCCGATTTGAGAAATTGAATTTCGAGAAATTAATGGTCCTATTTTTACATGAATATCACTTCCGACATCGATCTTATAATTTAAAAAAAAATCTGGATCCGATCTTGATAATACTAAAGACTAAACTATATTATATGTTGATGTATTATAAAAGCATCTAAAATCGTATTTTTTAGTTTTTTTAAACTAATTAAAAGATTATTTTATTAATTACAAAATTGTGGAGGGACAGTTATCACATTCCGAACAAAAGTTAAAAAATGGCTCCCACAAAGCTAGATGCTGGCCTGCCATTACAAATTTATAGTGGGTGAAAACCCAATGCAAATTTCGGCGAAAATTGACAAAAACCACGCCCCCATGCCCATATGTATGCAAATACTGTCTGCCCACGGTTGCTGCAGAATTGGTTGACGTCCAACTAGGTAAATCTAAAGCCGCTATACATACAGGTAGAGCCGCTATATAGACTATAAGGCCGTATATAGACTATAAGGCTACTAAGGCCGTATATATAGGGGCCTTACATACAGGCCGACGCATCAAGCTCAAGTTCGACCACTTTGGATCTAATTCATTACTTTTACTTTCACTTTTTCATTAGGGTTACCGGAGAAAATTTTCAGACAATGCCAAGCTATGCCAAATTCACGTGCAGCTAATAGTTGTTCACATTGAAAATTTGCTAAAACGCGACAACTTGCCAGAAAAGACAACCATTCATTAACCACCAGAGAAGGTATAAACACGAGCTGGATCCAAAGTGGTGAAACTTAGGCAGGGATTCAAGTGAAACAGGCTATCGCAAACTGCAATCGCTACTGGAAATGAACTACATTAGAACGTTTCTTGATACTGGAAATGAATTACATTAGAACGTTCATCGTAACGTTTGCCTATGAAAAACGAGCTAGATAAAACGTTACAGCCTACTTGGCGAATAAGAGGAGATGGCCGACTGCTTGTGAGCTCTTATTGGCTCCGCTCGTAGTAACGTCAGTGCCAAGTTAAGTTGATGATAATGTAATTCACTTCCAGTAGCGATTGCAATGGTGTTTCACTTGAATCCCTGCCTTAGGTCAATCTAACAAAAGGAGAAAAGTAAAATTTCAACGTGTGCCCGTGGCAATGGCATTCCGCCGATGGTGGTGCCACTACATTTGAAATAAACAAATTTTAACGCGTGTGTTTCGTTCAAATTAGAGCCGCTATATAGACAGGCCGACGCATCAAGATTAAGTTTCACCACTTTGGATCCAATTCCTTAACTTTTACTTCCATATTTTCATTGTTGCGGAGTAGGGTTACTAGAAAAAAGTTTTGGCACATTGCTAAGCTTTGCCAAATTCACGTGCCGCTAATAATTGCTCACAGTGAAAAATTACCAAAACGCGAGTACTGGCCAGAAAAGACAACCTCTCAAACACACAAGCACGCGCTGGATCCAAAGTGGTGAAATTTAATCTTGATGCGCCGGCTCGTATATATAGGGGTCTTAGTTCAAATCGATGATTCTGCTGCATTTGGGGGCTAACATACATTTGCAAAAGCTGGCAACTCCGAAAACTGACAGATAAGTCCATTTCTGCCAGTTAACCGGATGTGAACCTTTCCATCTCATCCGTGGTCAGACTGTACGTTGATTTCCGAAAGCCGGTGGGGGGGGGGGGGGGCAATAGACCTCCTTGGCCCCTCTAAATGATTAGCTTGGTGTCACAGCAATGGGACCCGGATTTCAAAAAATATGATAAAAAATTTACTTCATATACCTAAAGACAAAAAAGGGAGGGTTCGTTGGAATGATTTGGCAAGAGGCCAACCCACCGTAATAAATGAGGGAAAGATTTAGCATAAATATAATAATGAGTGTCAATAGTAGAAAATTACTATCAAATGAAGAATACAATTGATTGTTTTGAATTAATTAGGGACAACTTTGTACCACAATAAACTAATATTGTATAGCTGAAAATTCTCATGATAGATTAACAAATTTTACACAATTATATTGAAGATATTGAATAAATATCTTTGTGCAGAAAAGCACATTACGGTTCTTTAACGTTTTATAGCACAACATTTGCAGGTGTTTGAAGACACGCGTTTCGGGGTTACAAAGCCCCTTTTTCAATGCAATGAAGAGAGAGCTTTAGGATAAAAAGCCATCCGAAAAAAAAAAAAAACACGGTGGAACAAAAGACAGTTCAAATATTATAACTGTCTTTTGCTGCACCGTATTCCCAAGTAGCACACTTCGTTTTTTAAAGGTTGTAAAATGGTTATTAACGTTGTAACAACGAATTAAAAACGTTTTTTGTGCTACCTGGGATTGCTATTGATTTTCTCGGATTAGTTTTCCTGAAGCCTAAAAATCACACTTCACTGCATTAAAAAAGGCGTACCTCATACTATCATCCCCGCTTTATCGGGTAACGGATAAACGAATACCCCGCTTATACGAATAAAATATCTCGGAACCGATGCCATAGACGTGATGATAAACACCCCCGCTTAATCGAATACCTCGTTTAATCGAATAATATTTCTTGGAACCGACAGTAACCCCAAAACAAGGGAGGGGCGATGGGGGCGATCGCCCCTCCCTTGAGGGACTCTTCTCAAACATTTTTTCGACTATGAAGTTCAAAAAAAGCAGTTTTAGATGGTCTTCGATGACACTATAAGAAGTGGTTGGGATTCGGGGCTCTGATCTGGAATTTTTTCGAAATTGAAGACTGAAATATTTGTAATAACCATGTGTTAACCAGGATATGTGGTAAAAAAAGGGGGGCAAGTAGAAAAAAAAAGGAATCGCCCTTCCCTTGGAACAATTCTGGATCCGCCCTTGCCCCAAAACACGTGTCAGCAATGACTTTCAAACTTTGTTTTTATAAACGTTAAAAAACCTTAATTTACGATGTAGATTTTCGATTATTGAGCCAAGATTCCAATTTAAGTCGAAGCAGTGAGAATTGAATTTTATTTTCCGGAAGAGAGAGATAACATTTCCTACATGTAGCATCAAGAATGGTGACAGCACTTACGAAAGAATACAAGCGAAAACAGAAAAAAAAAACTCGATTTTGAGAAATGGCAAATCGGCACGAAACGTGCAAAAGTTCTAACCTGAACTTCGCAAGAAAAAAATCGGAATTTGGTATCGATTTTCTGTAGCACACATTTTTTCGTAGTATTTACCCTCGCATCAAACGGCATGTTCCCGATTTCTGATAGGTAATAAAAAAAAATATTGCCATAAAACCGACAACTCCGTAGCAGGGCCAGCGCAGCGTAAAAAAAAAAGCGCCATTTTGAATGAGTAACAGAGCTTTTAATCAGGGAAATAATGGTCTTGTGCAGCCTTTTCCCCCTATTTACTTTCGAGTAGAATTGTTATTCAATTCGCGTAATAGGAGGGTATGGTAGCACCCAACAGAGTAGGTTAACGACCCCGCAAAGAAATCTGTATAACTAAGCTAAGGAAATATTGTCCTTGCATTAATCGAACAAAAAAATGTTATGATATAAAAGGGCCATAACTAGACCTTAGATTCGGGGAGGATTTTACCAAACCTATTTCTGGTGAAATCTAAAGTCAATAACATTTTATTTCATGTTCTATATTCTGTTGATTTTTGTTACAATCATGTTACAAAGGTATTAACGTGAAAAATGTCAATAAAATAGCTCATCTTTTCAATGAAGAAAAAAAAAATCTGGATAGATGAGTTGACTCATATACGCGCATTCGAAGGAGTACTTTTGAAATTTCTATTTTACGAGATAGTTATAACATGTGATACATATAGAGTTTGGTACTTAAAAGTTTGAAGATTTTTGGTAGTTTTTTTTTTTTTTTTTTTAGTGGCAATAAAAATTCGAAGGGAAAGGTGTGTTGTTAAGATATTGTGTTTGCGATAACTACAATAAAAATAAATACTGCAGAAAAATCACTTAACCCATTAATGCCTAGCGTCCCTTTTTAGGGACGGTCCAAAAAAGGGTCTGAATTTCCCCAAAATGAACATTTCAACCAAATAATTGTGTTCAATGAGTACCTTGGTATTGTTTCAATTCGTTATTAACAGATTGCAGCACATAACCATTGTAAAGTGTGTTTCTTTAGCAGTTTTAATATGATCTTTATCAAAAATGACATCGTTCACAATCTCAAAAAAAAAAGCTAAGTTTTCAAAGTGATTCCCAGCTTCCCAGTTTATGCAAATTGCTGATTTTATTTCTTCTTATAAAATGTCTTTTTAAATATTATATTGTAGGCAGAAAAAAATTTTAGTAAAAAAAGTATGTACCCTCTGGGGCCTATCGTAAATTTTAACGGACGATTCTTCTTTCCTTAATAAAAACATTATTTTTTACATAATATTTTTTTTATTATTTTTCCTATCCATTACAAAATATCTTTCGAAAAAAAATATCAGGCATTAATGGGTTAATTTACAATTTTTCAATGATGATAACTTCATTTTTCAAATGCAGTTTCAAAGTAAATAAAACAATTAAAATAAAATAGCAATAACAATTTTTGAGAAACTGTGAAAAAAGCATTTTTGTGATAGTTTTGAAAATTTTCGGAGAAGGTTTGAACCCTAAAAACCCAGTCCTTAAATACGGCCCTGTGATGGAATATTATAACTTTTCGTAATAGATTTACTAAACTTTGAGTTCTACTCTGATGTTTATCAGATTAATTTAATCATTTTATTATGTACTTCGAGAATTTATATTTTCACTTTATATTTTCACAAATATCTTAAAATCACCCATAAACTATTCAAAACGTGGTAAAAAAAGTCAAAAGTAACCTTAAAACTTTTGAAAAAAAAAAAGAAATAAAAAAGCCAAAACAGCAATATAATACAATAATTCCCTTTTAAAACCACAACTCCATTGAAATGTATTAAGCAAAATATCTGGCAAACAGCGTTGTTGCTCTTTGCATCTTGAACGAAAATTTAGCAAGACAAAAAAAGAGGCAACTTAAAATTTTGAAATCTTTTATTTGATTTTTTTTCCTTCCAACTTAAAAAGACACACATTCTAAAGCTGGTTTCCAACCAGGGGCGATTTTACTCTGCAATACGGCGACAAACTCGTAAGGGGCGATGAATAGTTAAGAAAAAAAAATAATAAAAAGCCAGCGAATATCGAAATTGAAAACTGATACGAAACCGATTGCTAAGCGTTCAGAGAAAAAATCTAAAGGTAAAAAATAAAAAAATTCAAAAAAAAAATGTATAAAAAATATTTTCTTTTTCAAAAAGAACATCAATACTCTCAGTTAAAACATCGATGGTTGCAGAGGCGGATCAAGTGAAGTGGGGGCCCCAAGCGGTAAAAGTTTGGGGGCCCCCTTTAGCCCACTCTAAAAAAGGGGGAGAACCCCCCCCCATCCCCGAGAAAAAAAAAACAATATTTTTTATTTTCATACCTCATATAAATTTTCCTCTAGATTTAATTGCAACAAAATCAATAATTATGTTTTCCGTGTCGAAGCGGTTGAACAGTTCCTGTTTAATATACAGTATGGCTAAGTTGTAAAGCCTCTCTTCTCCCATTTTACTACGTAAATAATTTTTTACTCTTTTTAAAACAGAAAACGATCTTTCACCTGATGCATTTGACATAGGTATTGTCAAAAATATTTTCAAAAGTATGTCCATGTTCGGAATTGTGCAAGACATCCCTCTAGCAGCTTGATAAATATTATGACACGCGAGACTTAAATGGTTTGAATCAGTGGTCGGAAGTAGCGCGCTACAAGTAGCGAAACTACTGTAGTAGCTACATTTTTTAGTAGTTTGTAGTGTAGCGCACTACTTTTGAAAAAAAGTAGTGTAGTGAGTAGCGCGATACAAAAATATTGTAGTTTGTAGCGATTTCATAAAACTACTTTCTAATGGAGTAAAAAAAAAGAAAAAAAAAAACGAGAAAAAAAATATTCAATCGAGTCTGACTGGCGCATATCGTACACGATTACATTAGCGAAAGCAGTGAGAAAAATGAATCATACAAATTCGAGCTGACCTCAGTCATATCATTTTGACGCCATACGTTCTATATGTTAGACGGCATTGGTTTCTTTGGCGTCACCATTTTCATATTCCGCCAATATTTGCATTGAATATAGTGCATGGCTGAGGAAGGAAAATTTATGAATAAGCGATAACTGAGTGTTAGTGTTTTATAGCAACCGAGAATGTCATGTAAATGAATGCTTTAGCGCTCAATGCTCAATTGGATTATTGTTCCAATATCCACCAAACATGGCAGCAATTTTAATAGAAGAGGATACAAATTTGATAGAAGATGACAATATCGAGCTGCCCTGTCCGGCGTATAATAAATACTTCACAGTTGTTGAAAAGAGTGAAAATGGAAATTTTACAGTTTCGTGCAAACTTTGCACTTTGAACAAAAAACTTTCTGTTTCTAAGTCATCTGCATACAATTTAAAATTGCATATTGAAGTAAGTTAAGCATTCTAAGTTATGTTTCACACTTCAGATAGCTTATTTATTAATATTTCATAATGAATACTAGTACCGTTTTGTATGTTTTTCATATTTTTTTAGTTTTGCTTCTTTAGTGATGGAGTATTGATATATATTAAAATAATAAAAATCAATTATTAAATATTTTTGACATCATTTGACATAATTGGAAAAACGTTTTCGTTTCATTTTATCGGTGGCGTATTAATAGGGATGGTGTCCAGACCGAGACCCAACCCCTCAAGGACGTAGTCAGGACTCAACTTTAGGGGTGTGCAAGTAGTGGCACCCCAATAGGAGGTCACTCTGACCTCCCAAAAAGTTCTTATCCGATACAAATTGGCTGATGAAATTTGAAAACATTGAGACAGTATTGTAAGGCTGAACTTCTTCATTTTATTTATTTTTTTCTTTAATTGATTAATTTATTTATTTTCGTGATGCCTCACGTCTCTTACAGTAGACATAGATAAGAATGCATTCTTGTATTTTATTTATTTATTTTTTAATCATTCAGTAAAGTTCCGAGTTTCATTCGGTAAATTGAATTTTCTCCTCAAAAACAAGCAAGCTTACTTACAATATTTCACCCTAAAATTTTTATTCTTCGCATACTCAGATTAAAAAAGTTGTTTTCATGCTAAAAGACAAATTTGGGTTTGGTACAAGGATCTGTGTTAGGTAAAGAATGAAGCTGATTTTCTGATAAGTGGCGCCAAGGACTTAAAACTTATTGATGGGAGAGGAGGCGAAGGGGGGGGGAGACTCTCAATGACCGAATGAAATTCCAAATTTCACCGAGTAATAAAATACGAACTTATTTGTCTGCACCAGCATGTTGCAATGAAAAGCAGGAAAGGGGACAAAATCGTTTGTCAAAAAAATAAATAAAATGGGAGGTCACAGTGACCTCCCATTGGCTCTGATCTGGGGGGTGCAGCTGCACCCCCTAGCTACGCCTTGCCAACCCCCTGAAGCTCAAAATTAAATTCCTACAATGAAAATTCAATTTTTTTTCTCATATGTTTTTGAAAAGTAGCGAAGTAGCGACTACTTTCCAAAAGTAGTGTAGCGCGCTACATTGAAAAAAAAGTAGTTGTAGCTGTAGTTAACTACATTTATAAGAAAGTAGTTGTAGTTGTAGTTCGCTACAAAAAATATGTAGTTTTTCCAACCACTGGTTTGAATTTTCAGGTGTTCTTTTGAATGAGTCGTCATTTTCTTTCAAAAACGGTCATCGTCTTTTAAAATATTTATTAAACAAATTTGGGGCCCTCAGAGCGGGGCCCCTAGGTTGGACCTTATTAGCCTATTGGTGTAAATTAGTCCCCGGCTGCAAAAAAGCTCGTTCGTTTAGCTACAGTTTGCAGTTATATCTAAAACCGGTGCATTCGAATTTTAGATTCTAGGAGAATTTCGGGGCCCCATGGCGCATCACGGGTCGACGGGGCCCCACGCGTCCGTTAGACCCGCCTCTGGATGGTTGAAAATATCGGTAATTTTTCGATATTGAAGTTTCAAAAATGCAGCTTTACGCGATTTTTCACAAAGTTGGGTGAAGACATTTCTGGGCTCTCGACCGGAAATATTTCGTAATTGAAGTCTGATTTCTCTGTGATCGATATTTGTAAACCAATATGCACAGTAAAAAGTAAGTCATCAAGATCAATCGCGACTCTCTTGAAAAAATTCTGGAAGCACTTGGTGGCATTCCTTAAAAATTTGAAAGAAAGTAATAATTACTGATATAAGATCGTAATTCATCACTTTTTCTTGCCATAATATTGCGAATATTGTAGTATTTGAGAATTTATCATTTTAAAAAGTAGTTTTTTGAATAGCTTGACCACGAAGAGCTGGCGGGTGAACTGGGTAGCGGAAACGAACCATTTCCATCTTGTAATAAGCAGGGTCAGAGAAATCGTACGAGCTTTGAGCGCTGGTTAACTGTTTGCTCGGTCTCACTGATCCAATCCATTACAAAATGAAGTGGTCCGTTTAAACTGCCAGTTCAATCAGCAACTCTCCGTACTCAAGCTATAAAACCTTGACGTCTCTCACATTGTTGTGGAACATCGAAGTAGTTAGATATACACAAGAAACCGGTTCCATGGACCATGGGCAACCATGGAGGTAAGAGTAGACGGCAAAGCGTCTGAAAAGCGAATGTGCGCAGCTTTGCACAAAATTTTGCCGTGCAAAAAAGCATTGCATCTATTGCAGATCAAAAGTTGCATCATTGTATTCTACGCTTTTGACCCGTTAAGTTTAAGATTCGCATGTTCAATTGTGGTCAGTGGCTACAGCTATCGCGTGTATCGAGTTATACTATATCTGATGCTGAATTAAACCTTGTGTCACGGTGGCTGAAAGAAATTTTTTTCCCCACTCTCCGTACTTTTCCCCTAATAGTTGTCATAGTTACGGCGCTGTGGACTTTTTTCACACTTAGCTTTTGCAACAATAGTTTAATGCAAACATTCAAAATTGCTCAAACTATTTAGCTCGAGATTTGTTAGAAAACAATAAGAAATAACTAAGACATGAGGATGTAAATAAAAGCGTAAGCCTAATTCGATAAATATAAAATAAATAAAATGCCTCAACAGCAGTGAATAAAAAACAGAGTGGAGCTGTTTTCTTTCGTACGGTTTCCATGGAGACAACGAAACATTTCTAAACTTGATACGCCTATTTTAAAGTAACAGAGTATAGTGTCAAACGATTTCATAAACTCAGTGCTAAAAATTGTAATAAAGAAACGGGAAAAAAAATAACCAGAACAAAAGTTGTGTCACAAAGCGCACATCCAGAATGAAAGGGGCACGTCTCAAAAAATGCATTTTTTGGAAATATCTTTAAAAAGCATACCTTAGTACACCTCACATGAGAAACTGACCCATTTTTTTCAAGAGTTAACAGTCGCAGCTAAAAAGCAACTTATGCCCTTATCATTCTGTCGATTCTGCCGATTGTGAAGGGAGAGTTAAGTGTGAAAGGGGCACATCTTTGAAAATCAGAGTTCGCCGAGCGTCATTGATGCAAATTATGGTTAGTATTTTTTAAACCAATTAAGGAAACCGTAATTTTGAGTTGTTTTAAAATGACACTCATTTTAATTGCTTGTTATTAAGTATAAATTGTTTGTGCAGAAGTAATTTATGAAGAGTTCCTTTTTTTAGAACAAGAATAATAGTATTATGTAACCTAGCATCAAATCATTAGGAATTAAAATTTGATTTAATATCGTTCTGAAATGAAACAGCGATATGTAGGATAAGTCACGACAAGAACTTCAAAAAAAAATTAAAGGGTGTATATGCCGATGCCCATAAGAATAGCTATTTTGAGATGTGCTCCTTTCATTCTCCACGAAAAAGGAGAATGAAAGGGGCACTTCTGGTTAATTACTGACTTATTTAAAATTGGAAACGCACACCATAGTCACCTAGCAGAACCTTTGATCAACCAAGCAATGAAAGTTTGGCTAGTTGTAATAATTTATTAGAGCCAGGGCAAGGATTTAAAAAAGTTTAAATTTTCAAATCGATTTTTTTCAAAATAGCTATTTTGAGATGTGCCCCTTTCATTCTGGATGTGCAATATGTTTTGAAGAAGGCCCATTAAAAAAAGGGGGGGCAAAGGCAATCATTGCCACTGTATCAATCACAAAAAGAAAAATCAATTAAAAGAATTAATTGAGAGAAATCTTCATACTACTACTTCATGAATGAAAAAACACGGCATCCCATAGGAACCGAACACTTCAGCCAAGATAAAACGTGTGCCAAAATTTAGTAGAATATAATTGCACTGATTACCCTATTAAAGAGCCCAAAAATCGATATAAAAAGAAAGAGGCTTAAAAAAATAGGTCAACAGCGATTCCTTGCAAACGTAATAAGAGGATTATTTCACACGTGTCTCCTGCGAAAACAGAAAAGGAAAAGCATTCCTTTGGCGAAGTGAACTGACTGCGCAAAGCCCCCGGAAGCTCAATTTTCGTGTCAAACGATCTGTCGAAAATGGCGGGAAGTTGTTACGGAGGGGGTGGGGGAGATGTCCTTTCTGCCAGAGATGATATTGTGCGTGAGTGGAAATCATTCCAGAAGTAGATCGAATGGGCTAATGAACTTTCGCGTTGGCGAAGAGGGTGAAATTAGCTTTTTGAATTTCGCGGCGTGAAATGTGGTTCTTCAATTTCACTCGGCGTGAAATGTTCCACGGAACATTTAAGAAACAGTCATTGACTTTTTATTCATTACTTTTTCTATTTATCGGTTAGAAGAAAAGGGATATCATAAATATTTCAACTAGCAGGAGATTCGTTGGCGAAATAATGAGATACTTAGATCTTATTCTGGGAAAAATCCGGTAACACTCTGCCAGTTAGGCCTGGTTTAGAAACTTTAAGACAGTAGGAAAGCGCCCCAGAAATGCTAAAAGCCTACTACATTTTTTAAAAACTTTCTCCAATTGTTCGACACAAAGTGCTACCTTGCGGCCAGCAGCTATTGACGATGGATACAAAAACAAAGTTTTGATTGGTTAATTTCTGAATTTAAATTTAAAAATCAACCAATCGTTAGTTTCTTTTTATTTTTATTTTTATTTTTTTTGTCTAGAAGAACTCTAATAGATGGCATTGTGTTCAGAACTTTGGGTGAATTTTTGCTCAATGTTAAAACTCAGAAAGTGATAGGCATTTAGAATTAAGGAGGCATTGGTTTAAGGCTACTAAAGGATTTCGCATGGATGTGCACTGATTTTTTTTTCTTTTTTTTATAAAAGCTGTAGAAAAGTACCGTACCGCAAGCAAGCAACCGTACATCTTTTTTGGCACTGAATATGCTACTAGATGGGGTTCAAGAGGGTTTAAACTGTCTGATCAAACTATAGACAGCAAAAAAAGAACTAATCCGTTGACACAAAACATTTAAAATTAATTTTATATCATAATGAGCAAATTAAAATGTCCATTGGATAAATGGCGTTTTATTCTATATTTATTATTATTAATTAAGAAAAAGAAGACTGACATTTTCTACAGGATTTTACTGAAAACATGTAAAAGGTAACGCAAGTACAGCGGCGCGCGATTTTGAACGAGTAACGTTTTCAAATAAGTCTTATCCTAAAACAAAACGAACTATGCAAAACATTCTGAAATGTGGCTACTTGCATACATGCACGAATTTTGTGCACAAATGATTGTCTTACACACATGACATAATGCTGCATTGACAATATTAGGTACACGTAATCCCTCCGCTGAACATCTCTGTAAATCGGTTTTTCCAGCATTCTATCGAGAGCATGGCAGGAATAACACTCCACAGGCATTTTATCACACACGTTATTTTTATTACTTCAAACAGAAAATACGAATCGGCAAAACATTGTTAGATTGTGGAATTTTTTCATCTAAATTGTATTCAGAACTTTTTGAAAGACATGATTGAATGCATGAGCTAGTTTTACAAAAATTCATACAGTAATTGCACATAGTAAGTAAACTATTTTCTCGAATTTACAGCCTGTTATAAGCTGGATAATACTAAAAATAAGTAAATAAAATAAAGAAAAGAAAAAGATCTCTCTCTCTCTTTTTTTTTTTTTTTTTTTTTGATTGTCTATGCAAGAGAAATTTTATTTTGCTGGAAAGGTGAAAAATTCGTTTAATGTAATCGATGTAAGAGCAATTAATTTCTCAGAACAATTGAAAAACTTATGAAAAAACTTAAGCTTTGGAATTCGGCGTTCGAGGCAGTAGCGCAACCAGAGGAGGGAGACCACAGGGCCCGTGCCCCCCCTCCCAGAATGCTGAATTAACTTTTTTTTTTTTTTTTTTTAAATACTCTTTACTATTGAAAAGAAGAAAAGAGTTCGTCTTAGGAAAACCAGGTGATTTTTAGGAAAAAAAATGTTAGGGGAAAATCTTAATGAATTTTAAAAAGAACTCTGGACATTGGTTATCTAATTTTGTACCCTTCCCCGCCTATTAATTCTTTCCCCCCCCCCCCTTTTTATTTCATCTAAAAATAAAACTATATTCAAAATGCTATTTTTCCGAAGACCCACATAAATCATTACGGAGCAAGGAGTCGACTGTGACTTCTGAAGGCACTGGCCACGAAATTAATTTGGTGTTTTTTTTTAAACTAATTGAGGACATTGCCAGATCCTAGTGAATTTCCCTAACTATTAATAGAAACTATAATCACATTTATAAGACTTCAATTTCTAAAAATTGCCACAGAGTATTTTTCTTCTCCCGAACATGCTCGAAAACTCCAAAACTGCATTTTCAAAACTACAATTACGAAAATTTTCGACTGGTGAGTCCCTCAGACCCCTTATCTGCCCCCCCCCTTAAAAAACTATGAACCGTGTATCTGCCCTTGTTTCCCACAACCTGAAAATCGTTTAAGACAATCGTTAAGTTTCTTTCGAGCTTCAAATGTTAAAAATTGACGAGCCCCTAACGCTGCTAATACTAAATATCGTCTGCACCATGCTAAACTAAAGAATGTGAAAAATCGCGTTTTTCAATTTCGAATTTTACAAATAATTAAAATGATACCTTCGAAAGATAGTTTTACACTTAAAGATATCTATAAGAGTTTAAAAATTGAAAATAACCAAACACGTTAGGTGTTAAAAAGTTATCTGCAAACTCTTATAAAAAAAAAAAAAAGTGCCAATTTTCACATTCTTAAGTTTAGCATGGTGGCGACGATATGGTCTACATTCGTGTATTCGTGTTAGTTAGACTTTAATTTTGGAACTTTTTAGGGAAAAGGCCCCAAACCTCTTTTCTGTAATATAACACAAGATACTCAAAAATTACGTTTTTAAAACGATAGTTGAATGATATACTTACTACGCATCCTCTTTAAAATAAGTTGGTAGTTGCTCTCATATGAAAATCCGAAAATGAAAAAAGTAATGTTTCGAAAAGTATAAGGTGGAGAGCTTTTAAACCTTTACCCCTAACATCACTGAATATCAATTATTTTAAAACATTTTTTTTTTTTTTTTGGATATCTATTTTGCAATGTTTCCAGGAGAAAACGTCGGAGCTTTCATGAGCATAACATCATCAAAGTTTGTCTATAGTTGCGTCTTTGGAACTTAAATTTTGAAAAACTACTGGAGAGCGATTGAGTTTTCTGATTTTCAAAAAGTTAATCGGAGACCGCCCTTAAGCCCCGCCCCTTATCTAACGTCAACAAATATCACCTAAAATCGCGCCTTTAAGACTTCAATTTCTAAAATTCTACTTGTAATTCCCCAGAACCTTTTTTCCCCAAATATCACCAATCTAAAACTGTGTTTCAAGACTCGACATTAGAAAACAACTTCGAGTTGAGGGGGAGGAACCCAGAACCTCCAATAAAATGGGGGAACGTTTTCACAGTGCCCCCCCCCCCCAAAAAAAAATATATTTTCTGATTGCGCCACTGGTTTGAGGTGCATTTTAATGGGATACGTTCAAATTTTGTAGTAATTTTGTTGTAGCTTTAAAATGAAGATTACTTTAAATTAGAAAAGTGTTGACAGTAATATCCAACTCCGAAACCTTCTAAAAAAGACAAAAAACTTTTCGTTTCTGGAAACACATTTTGTAAAACAACCCAATACAGAGATTTTAAAGTGCAAATATATCTTGTTACACCCCAAGCGCTTGCAATTTGCATACCAAGTACAAACTAATTCTTACCAGGAACTGATACATTGTTACACATTTTAAACGAACAAAAAAAGAGTTAAAAATCGAGTAAAAAACGTTCTAAAACGAGGCGCCAACTGTTAGAGGTCAAACGAGATAACAGATGGAGGAAGAACAAATTAGCATGCCATTTTGATTTCGTTACGCTGCTCTAGTTGGAAGATTATGTCAGTCCTGCCTACGTCACGAACCGCAGACGACGAAATAGCTTCAATGGTGTCTCGTTCAAAGCGTTGCTCCCAAACATCCTTTTCTGCTTGTGTGGGAGTTACAGGCTGTCGATTATTTCAGGTTCCTTGTCATTGTTTAAATATTTTTGGCGGAGGGAAAAAATGGGCACGACATTTCTCTGGTTTGCAACTGTCCATTGGTGTGGTGTGATTTTTTTTTTTTTTTTGTACAACTTATATCGCAGCGCCATTTCGTCCCTAGAAAATACTCGGGCAATGGTTCTCAACCTAGAGGCGGTCGCTCAAGAGGGCAAAGAAATTCGTGACAGGAGGGCGATGAGTATTTGAAAGGTGAAATAATAATAGCTCTATTTGGAAAAGAGAAAAATAAAAACAAAAGGTACGCTTCAATTAATTTACTTCGTTAAATGTGCCACCAACCAGACACTTTCCAAAAATTCACGTCCAAAATAAAAACACAAAACCATTCTGCATGACAGCTGGTTTTATTAAGGAATATCAATAAAAAACGACAATTTCCTGAACTGGATGCGAATTTCTTTTCCTTTTTTAATAGTCGTCTGCAAATCTAAGTCATAAAAATTCTACATGTGCGCAGACGGAAGGTTTGATAAGAGGCTTGTCATTGCCACTCACGAGGCCGGAAAAATCTCATAACTGTCTCATTGAGTGCCGGCACGAACAATCAACTGGATCATAACTGCAGACACCATTCGACATGATATAAATATAGATGGGTTAAGCGTTACGCCATCTTTCTGCAACTTTTTTTCCCAAAGCAGAAAAAGAGCAATCCTTAGAAAATAAGAGACAAGTGTTATTTTATACTTTTTTAGGAAGATATTTTTGTGCGCAATATTATTTTGCGCAATGCATCGTGCATCAAATGTATAAAGGCACATAAAACGCTGAAAAGCAAATTCGCAGGAATACTGCAGACACGACTTCGGCGTTACAAGGAACACCTTTTTCAATGCAAAAATGAGAGCTTATGGACACACAGACATCCGACAAAATCGTCGGATTGTTTGTACAATCCGACGCACAAAGCCATTTTAATCGTTTTCAGTTAACCACTGTTGCAAAAGCAAAGAGGGAAAACCGTCCACCGTAACTATGACAACCAAGAAGGGACAAGTGCGGAGAGTGGGAAATTAATTTGTGCAACGAGAATTGGCGTGTCTAAGCCAAAGTACAATTAACTTTGAGGCTTCTTTAAAAACATTTTCAAGGAATCTAGTGAGAAAATTATATGAAGAGAGGGAGAGCCCTTTTTACTTTTTGGTACCCCTTCCAAAAACTATTTCGATCCGCCCTTGCCCCTGAAGTAAATTTCCCGCCAAAATTGCATGGAAAATATTCATCCGATGCAAACCCCAGCTACAGGGCCGTGGTGGTCCGATCGGTAAGGCATCGGACTCGTGTCCGGAGGGACCCGGATTCGATCCCAGCCGATCAAAGATCCACCGTCTTGATTAATGGTGGCTGGGAGGCGTTAAAAATGTCGTGGTCACAAAGTCCTCCAAATGAAACGATACCTATGGGGGTGCTGGTCCTAGGGTTTGCTCGACCCTAGGTTCTGGTTCAAAATTAAGAGCAGTGCGCTCTTCAGAGCTCTATCCCGGTTAAACCACGAAGCTGTGGTAGGTACGGGGGACCCTGGAGTGTGAAATGAAATGCAATGAAACCCCAGCTACAAGCCGTGATCAAAATCAAGATGCTCTGCCAGCCGACCTTCGATGGCCAATTATTGGACAATGATTTGCTCACCTATCTGCCAATGACGAAACAATTCAACGTGCGCAGAGTGTTTTCAGAACAAGCAACAAACAAATTCCAGAATTGACACAGATGGAAGCATTAATTCAAGGACGTCACATCATTCGCTGATTCATTGCGCCGATCTGACGTCATCCAGTGTTGCCTTCGTCTTTTATGAGATGCTTCCGCACGTCTATTTCCAGCCAATTAAAATGTGGTGAATCATTTTAAAACAAACTTTGTTCACTTCAAACAAAGTTAAAGAGATGAGGTGCGCAAGTAGGTCAGGATGTCAGCACCCCCAGAATCTACCCATTTTTGATCAACCACTCTTGCCTCTTCAATTGTTATAGATTTGGTAAGACATCACAAACACACACTTTGGAATGAATTACAATCGTCAAAATTATAAGGAATACTTCGAATGCCATATTTTGCAGAATTCCGGAACATTCGGTTTGAACTTTAACCGAATATTTGGTGGAATACCGAATATTCAGTGAAACTTCTACACAAAATGTGTTTTAAGCCAATTTTGAAAGATATTTCTTTCGATTAGAACAATATATATCTATATATAATATATATATATATATATATTTATATTATTAATATATATATATATATATATATTATATATATACACTGGCGGAAAAAAAAATCCCAACACCAAGAAAGACTTGTGTTAGATAAACGAAATTTGGTAGGCGTGTTTATACAACTGAAAGATGACATCGATTGAAATTTCGTGTTCCGCGCATAAGTGTGGCGCAGCTGGCGTCACTCAGAACATGCAAATAAGGCTTGTTTTAAAAGCGTGTTGTGAAGCTCATGTGTATTATTTTTCCGTGAAATTGGACGAATTGCGTTCATGTTAGCCAGGAATACCTTTTAAGAAGACGAAGAAGCCATTATCAACAGCTCACCGAGTTTAAACGAGGTCGTACAATTTGGCTACGAGAAGGTGGATTTTCATTTCGCGATATTGCAGAAAGACTTGGGTGGGAATGTTTCCACCATGCATGATTATTGGAAGCTATGGGCAAGGGATGGTACTACCTCAAGAAGATCGAGTTCCGAGCTGCCACGTGGCACGACTGAGAAGGAAGATCGCCGAATCTTGCGTACGGCTGTGGCGCATCGTACTGCATCTGCGGCTGACATTCGAGCTGCAGTTGGTACCGTCGTGACCCAAGGAACGGTAAGAAACTGTTTACTTCAAGGACAGCTCCGAGCCAGGCAGCCTGTAGCCGGTATTCCATTGACTGCAAACCATTGCCTTTTTCGATGGCAGTGGTGCCACGACAGAGCTCACTGGAAGTCGGAGTGGAGATCTGTTGTAATTTTTGATGAAAACAGATTCTGAATTAGTGCCAGTGGTGGCTGTATATTGCTCAGAAGGAGGCCAGGGGACGGCCTGCATTCAAGCGGTCTACGGCCTAGACACACGGGACTCACACCTGGAGTTATGGTCTCTGGAACAATTTCCTACAACAGCAGGGGCATTCTTGTGGTTATCCCAAACTCACTGACTGAAAATTTGTCGTCAGTCTGTTAATTTAACCAGTAGTACAGCCCTTCGTGAGTAGCATTCAAGGGGGCGTTTTCCAGCCGGATAACGCTCGCCCTCACATCGCTGCTGTAACGCAATGTGCTCTACAGAGTGCTGACATGTTACCATGACCTGCAAAATCACCAGGTCTGTCTCCAATTGATAACGTATGGGATATTATGGGATGGCACCTCGAGCATCATCCACAATCAGCAATGACGGTCCTAGTATTGACACAGCAAGTGCAACAAGCATGGAACTCCATACTACAAAGTGACATTCGGCACCTGTATGACAGAATGCATGCACGCTTGCAGACTTGCCTTCAAAATTCTGGAGGTTACACCCTCTATTAAATTAATATAATTTCACATTTGCACAGCATTTTCTTGAGCTTAAATTAGCCAGTGATTGTGTACATTTAATCAATTAAACATGTTAACTAGACAATTGCATTACCCAAATTTCATTACTCTACGGCAATTTTTTCTTGGTGTTGGGATTTTTTTTTCCGCCAGTGTATATATATATATTTTTTTTTTGAAATTAGGGTAGTCCAACGACAAATGGCACTAATACTACAATTAGCTGTAGACACGTGTTTCGGGGTTACAAGGAACTCCTTTTTCAAGGCAAAAGAAATGTGAGCTGTAAGATGAAAAGTCATCCGAGAAAATCTCGGATAACTTTCTTTTCAAAAGTCTAAGGGCCATGCTCCACATAAACGTAAAGCAGAAAAATTAGGCAGAAGCGTAAAATGGATTCAATGGTGTTCCTATGGAAAGTACCCGGATTTTCGGTTTCTGCCTTCAGTTTCGGTCGCGTTTTACGCTGATGTGGAGCAGAGCCTTAACACTTCTTTGCAAAGTTCTGCACTTCTTTGCGTTGAAAAAGGAGTTCTTTGTGATCCCGAAACACGTGTCTGCTGCTATTTGCAGTATTTGTGCCTTCAAACGTTGGACTACCCTAATTTCAATAAAAACAATGTTCTGTCGGATAGAAAGAAAATATAGGCTTGTTGCTGCTGTATTTACAGTTTTAAAATCACGACTGGAAACATATTTTTTTCTGCAGGTTTAACGATAATTTTGCAAGAGAGTTATTTGCCTTGAGTGTAACAAAATAATAGTAGTATTTATGATAATAAGGTTGAGATGACTGGAAAAATCTTGTTTTTAGGTCAAAAATTCCATTATTCATACGAGATTGCAGAACATCCCTTCCCTTTAGTGTAAAAGAATATTTGGAAGATATTCTATTACAAAGGAAGCGAGCTAAACTACACCCGCAGCAAGTGGCCTTCAACTCTTTTTGTACTTGAACTAAAATGAATGGCGTTTTGCAACTGTTAGTTTTACGCAATTCTGTAGGTGGACAAAAAAAATCCTCATACTTTCCCCGTTACACGAAAGGACTACAGCCGGAATTCGTGAAACAAAAGAAAACGTATCATGTTGCTCGAATTTATAGACAACTAGTACTCCTGAACATCGTTTTAATAATTGAATGCATAGAATTATCTTGTTTAAGCAGTCCGATTGGAACAAACTTTTTTTTGTTCGTAAGCTCTCGGTGAAGACACCTCATTTCCATTTTGATTTTACCATTTCTCGTTCAATTTTGAACCGTTCAAAAAACACTAAACATTAATGTTTACGGGGAAATTTAAGACCAATGTAGACAGAGCCAAAACTAAAAACAGTATTTCCTTCAACACTTTGTTGCAAATTAAATTTCTGAATAAACTGTTTTAAGGACTTCGATTCCGACTCCTCGACCGAATACTCGACTTCGACTGAACAGCCAAATTCCCAAATTTGGATACATCACGCAAAATTACGCATTCGATGTATTCCTACGTTGCAATCGCTACGAGATGCGATTGCAACCTTTCTTGACGATAATATCGTGACGTTTGCGTGATGTTAGCCTATGAAAAACGAGCTAGATAAAACGTCACAGCCTACTTGGCGAATGAGAGGAGATCGCCGACTGCTTGTGAGCTCTTATTGGCTCCGCCCGTAGTGACGTTCAGTGTCAAGTTAAGTTGCATTTAGGATTCGACTTCCAGTAGAGATTGCAATTTGCGATTGCCTCGAAGCGATTGCAATGGTGTTTCACTTGAATTCCTGCCTTAGAGCCTTTGACTCCGACTCCGCAACCATACACTGCAAAAAAAAAACGAACTGTTGTTTTTACAGTATAATACTGGCAGCCGAGGTTCCAATTTAAAACTGTACAATGCACAGCAATAAACTGTAAAACGAGCAATTTTACAATTTCTAACTGTAAAATTAGCAATTTTACACTTTATTGTCGTAAAATTTAGCTGTATTATATTGTAAAAAACAGTATAATACTGGCAGCAGAGGTTAAAGTTTAAAACAGTAAAATGCACAGTAAGGGCCCTGCACCACATCAGCAGAAAACGCGACCGAAACCGAAGCCTAAACCGAAAATCCGGGTACTTTCCATAGGAATACCATTTAATCCGTTTTACGTTTCTGCTTTATTTTTCTGCTTTACGTCAATGTGGAGCAGGGCCCTAATAAACTAAAATTAGCAATTTCAAAGTTCGTTACTGAAAAATTAGTAATTTTACAGTTTAATACAGTAAAATTAGCATTTTTACAGTTCATTACTGTAAAATTAGAAATTTTTAGTTTATTACTACAACATTTGCTGTATTATATTGTAAAAACAACATTCATTTTTTAGTGTAGCAGATATGTAGGTCCGGAAAAAATGACCGAACTTCCGACTTTGACGACGATAGTAGCCACCACAGTATAGGAAGCACAGTTCTGAAATGGGAAAAAAAAATTTCCAGCAACACTGTACTCATGGTAACTGCTAATGTCCGACCACAAGACTAAATTCCACAAATTTACCGATCACGTACTCAGAATGTACTCAAACTCACGTCGTTCTATGTGGTGTTGTAGAAGTTTAATAACAATCTATTGTTCTTTATAAATTCTAAAGCTAAATATTCATTTTATTTATTAACATCAGCAGAATACCTGAAAATAAAACGATATCAAAGACGTAAAACTCACACATTTATAAGAAAAAAAAACTATCACTAACATTAATGTCAAATTTCGAATAATGGGAATGGGTATCGAAACGACCCTTCTCTAACATTTATAGGAATTAGTAATTATGTCCAAAGTAACTGCAATCAATATTATACAAGATAATTGCAAAGTTGGGAACAATTAAGTATATTTTCTAGCGCCGAAAATAAAAAAAAAATAAAAAAAAAAAACAAATATTAGAAATGATTCAGTATAGTAGCTTCCGCTATCTATGTAATATACAAATTGGCTAGTGAAACAAACACATTTCAAGAAAGCGTTGTCAAGGCAACCGATTCGGAAACATACGCATAGGCCATAAGTATCCGATACAAGTTATAATTAGTACCTTGATGATGAAGCGTATATGTACACTCTTTTACTTCTTGTCCTAATTTCTGATTAAAACACCCAATAAACACAGTAAGTAATTGAAAAACGCTAGAACCATTTTTTACGAAGAGATTGTTTAAACCATTTGTCAATTACTTAATTAACATTTAACTAGATAATTAGTCTGATTTGTGAATTTTTGCTGTCACTTGTAATGAATTTTGAGATACAGTATTAGGTAATCCGACTACTCCAAGTTTGATGTCAGGGCTTTGTTTTAGGGTGTATCGTTTTAAGTTTCTTTCACAGATACTTAACAATCTGGATGATTTTGAGAATTTTTACTTTGAAAAATTCATTAAAGAAACCTTTTCAACTTAGAACTAAAATGAACAACTGAAACAATTTTACTATTCTTTTTAGGTCATTATATGGGCGATTCTCTGCAAACTCATTTTCCATACAGAATCTCTCTGATATGTTTTTTCTTTTTTTTTTTTTTTTTTTTTTTTTTGTATTCGTATAATTACAATGCTACTGCTCAGGAAATGAATATTACTTTGGTTCGAAAGAGGACCAACTGAAGTTTGTTTTTCTGATAAAACATGATGGGGGGGGGGGTCCCTTGCCTAGTATAAATATACCTCTGGGGGTACTGGACCAAGGGTTTGCTCGACTCTTGGTTCTGGTTCAAAAAGAACAGAGCCAGGCCCGTCACTTAGAGGAAGCAGGGGAGACGTCAATTGCCTCCCCCCCCCCCCCCGATTTTGAGAAATCAAAGTATTGGCAAAAAAGTGGGCGTGGTTTTTTCTACTTTTTGGAATTTTAAATTGTGTATGCACCCTTTGCCCCCCCCCCCCTGGAAATATTCGAAATGACGTCCCTGAACAGAGTGCTCTTCAGGGCCCTATACCGGTTAAACCACGAAGTTGTGGTAGGTACGGGGGACCCTGGAGTGTGTGATGCATTTTCTTTTTTTTTTCAAAACTGGTGGTCCACGTGGCCAAAACAGATGAGAGCCTCTTAACATAAAAAGTCTCTAGCTTATTATCAATTAATACTTTTTTCCACCTCTATCAAAACTGTCCGTCATACATACGATATACATTACGCATTTAACAAGTACCAGTGAATCGAGTTATAAAACACAAATAAACTCCACGGAATAACGAACGATGTTATTATGTCTCACCTTCACCTTTTCTTTGCAATCAGCTCCATTGTTTGGCGAATCTTGAGAAAGTAGTTTCGCCATACATTATGAATGATTCATGCAGCAATTACTCTGACCGTAAATGAGGAGTCCAACTTCATAGCCAATCTGTTTCAACAACAACATTGTGAAAGCTTGGTTATCATAATTTTAATCCCAACAGTTAACAGCAGGGGCGCTCGATGGGAGGTCACGGCGACCTCCGAAAAATGTCCTTGATCGGCACGTTTGGTCTGAAGATCCGGCAATTGAAGACACTGGGTAAGAACTCCCCCTCCTGCCCTATGCCTATAAGAGATTTTCTCATTGGATACAAGCATGTGCTATGGATGCATGATGGCATATTATTGTGCGGTAAAATTAAAATTTTCATTCGGTAAATTGAGAAAACTCTCCGAAAAAGGTAAGTTCGAGGGAGGGCGCCCCTAGTTCCCGGTAAAGTGTTTTGAGTACCATTTAAATGTTTCAGCTGGCCACTGACTGACCACCTTGTCAAAGACGTCAGATAAGTCTAACCGGGAGGAGAAGTGGTCCGGGTTCGAGTCCCGGCTTGGGTATGGATGTACTTTCTTTTAAATGATTTTCGCGGAGCACACAAAACATGAAATCACTTAAAATTTTTCTAAATAACATGAGAAAATAAATAAAATGTTACATATTTTCTTATGTTATTTAGAAGGTCAACAATTCTTTTTATCATTACTTGATGATTTTTTCATTCAATTCATCTGTTTTCAACAGGGCCGCCGAGAACCACGGTGGGACCTTTGTCAGTTTGGTCTGGCCAAGGACAAGGTCTGTCCATAAAGATTATAAAATTTCTCTGCCCTGAATCCGAGCCCCTAGTTCCTAGTTGGCCTCTCTCTGATCGGTCCTGGTTTTCAGACACGTAGTTCTGAGTATTTGGCTCGAAATTTGTAACATTTTCACAAATCTTGCAGTTTAATTTGCAAAACTGAACAAAACAACGGCCACATAGATCATCTTCAAGGGCCGGATGTGGTTCGCGGGCCGGAGGTCGGGCACCAATGATTTACCTCTAACTGCATCGAGACTTTCTCTCAAAAACATCTCCGTTCGCAAAGTAAGTGAAAGTTTCCGACAATCACAAGACGCTCAAAATCACCTTCCAAGCAACAGCGGTGATGAGAGAGAGAGAGAGAGAGAGCGCAGCATGTGACAATCACCTCCACGTGATTCAATGCCGAAAAAAAAACCCTCCACGCCATCGAACACATCAAAATAGCAATTTGCAAGTTACCTTTGCGCAGAAGCTACAACAGGTTTCTGGCACCATGCCCACGCCTCGTCAAAAAAAGCAGTGTAGGGGTTTTCGCAACAGCCCATTCCACCAGAAGAGAAACACCCAGCTTTTTCCCATCGAGAGAAAAAAAGAAAAGAGAAGTTCAAGATGGATCCTTTGCCTTGACACCTGCAATTTCGCTCGAGCGCAAATCCGGTCCTCCGTGACGTCATGGAAGAGCGTCCCACTGCCACACAGTCGGTTCTTTATTTAGAGCGCGTTCTGAACGTTCTGAAGGGCCAAGCTCGAGCGGACATCCACAGGGGGAAGTTACGTGGAACAGATGAGTTTTTGTTTCCAAGATTGCTACAGGTGTAGTTGGCCACAGATCTCGACAAGATATGAGATGACGAGATTTGTGCATGCAGTAGAAAACTTCACTAATCCGGTCTAATAAGGGATGTGGGTCATCCGGATTTTTAAAAGTACAGATTCAACGAAATAACCTATTAATTAAGCCACAGTACATAAACAAACTACTGTACTGTTTGATCTTCTAAGGTAAAGCCTTCCGCGCATTTGCGCATGCGTCAGGTCTTCCTCTGATCTTACCGAAATAGGAGTGTTAGGTAAGGTAACAATAAGGAGAAGAATAATAAGAAGCATTTTGAGCCGAATCAAACAACGTGGAACGATGCTGATTTCAAACACATAGTTTAGTTGAATATGTCAAAAGGATATAGCAATTGCAAGTTTTAAATTGAAAACTTCGGAAAGTTATCACCCACAACCAGGGACGGCATTTCAGCATTTCGTTTGAGGGGGCGAGTTTTTTTTAGATATGAAGTACCTCAGTATGGAACAAAATACATATTCGTGAAAAGAAAAACATCTTAAAATTGATTTAATATTAAGAAAAATTGGAGTTACGAAACAATTTAAATTTTCAAGACCAAAGCGAAAAATTATTTTGTAATTAGTTATCACGCAAAATGGCTTGATTAGTAATTAATTTTTAACTTTCAGTCAAGTTATACTCTGCAATATTTGGAGTCAAAAAGAAGAGTTTTTTTCCATCGATTCCCAGTGTCTTGTGCTATTTCCCAAACAGCTGAAGTTGAAAATCTTTTCTCTTCCTGTTATACTTGTTTCAGAGCATTTTTTTCAGAATCCTCACTTATTAGAAATAATCTTGAGAATATGTTTAAGGAAGAGCTTTATCAATTTTTGTTAAAATAATTCAAGCTATTTTAGTTCCTTTTAAACGTGATCATTGATTTGTGCTATACATTAATTGAATTTACCAGTTTTTAACATTCTGCGAATAATATTTGGAGGAGCGACCGCCCCCTCTTGCCCCCTTGTTTGCCGCCTCTGCCCACAACCCACCTACCCTTTTTTAATGGAACTGTCCGCGAATGCCAGGTGCGACTTGCATCAACGGACAGCAACCCATTCATTGAGAATTAGTACATAAACAAACTACTGTGCACAGTTAAGACTGTATATTTGTATCTACGAGAACGAAATACAAAACTGCACAAGAGAAATATCAAAAATACAACATACGGCCAACAAAAATACGTTATTAAGCTAATTCCAATTTTATTGAAAGGTATGTATTAGTTAAGGTATGTTATATAGGCGGTTCAGCGCCCGTGGCAACTAAAGAAATTGAGCCCCCCCCCCCCCCCCCATGGTTGCCTTGATGGGAGGTCTCTGTGAGCCCCCGAAACTATTCCTTATTCATAAAATTATGATTATTCGGCAAATATAAAAACTATTGAAACTTTGATATCATGTTTTCTATTTTTTTCTTTTTTTCTAATTTTAATGATGGTCAATCTTCTTTCCTCATCAGATGTTCCATTTTCCCCTCTCGCTCCTGAAATTTGAATAACACTTTTCTTGCAATACACCGCCAACTCGGCTATTTCGATCCATGGACTGCAGTTTCGTGCTTATTATGCACTCATCAGCATGGAATACGAAACTAGCCGAGTTGGAGGCAAAAATCCTCTTATAAAGCAGAGAGAGCGGAAAAAAACTGGTAACAAATGTGAAATTAGAACACCAGCGAAGAAACCTGCGTGTATTGCGACGACCTGCGTGTATTGCATGTTCCTGCCTTAGCCCTTGCTTAAAGGCGGTTACTCACTCACTGCTTTATACCCGAGCTCTGCCTTAAAAAATTTCCGAGTTGTACCGTACCAAGTGCGGTCGCTCGCTGGTGTTCTAATTTCACATTAGCTACCAGTTTTTTTCGGCTCTCTTTGCTTTATAAGAGGATTTTTGCCCCCAACTCGGCTAGTTTCGTATTCCATGCTGATGAGTGCATAATTAGCACGAAACTGCAGTCCATGGATCGAAATAGCCGAGTTGGCGGTGTATTGCATGTTCCTGCCTTAGCGCTTGCTTAGGGGCGGTTACTCACCACTTTAAACACTTCTCTTTTTCAACAAGCTCACAAAGAATAAAGAAAAACTTTCAGTGTCGAACCTTATCGAGCGTCAAACAGGGTAACTATTTTTGTGTTTTTACTAACTAAGGTCATATGCTTTTGAAGCAGACTCCGCCACAAACAGAAAGATTCAAGACACTTCCCCGATGAAAAGATGGGGATAATAAAATTATATTCAATTCTGGCAAATGTTTTTGAATGTTTTATCGCCTCAATTGGAGACACTCACACCCATCCTCCCCTCCAAGGTGCTGTTATCCTTTCCAACTCAAAGCTTCCGAGGATTCGTCTCTGAGGGCAACTCTTTTGAAAACCAAAACTAGACGACTCTCCATCCTCATTTTTGATCCCGATTAATGTCGAAACCTTGGCAGAGAGCCTATTCGAAGCGCCACGATTAAAAGGAATCAACGTTTGTTTTCTTTGTCTCGTTTAGTTCCGTAGCGTCCATGAGATGTCTCTGGCATCGTTTTAAGGAAGCGATTCGAACAAGGTCAAAACCTAATGATTCTTATTCTCTTTTTTTTTTTTTTCGCTCGCCGAGAGTCGTTGTGGAAATGCTCCAGCGATGACGTATGCAAAGCAAACTTTCATTTTATGATCATTGTGTCAGGGACAGAAAGAGTTACGATGATGCAAAAGCATTGAACACCACATTGGTAGGGCAGGTTGGAAATTACATGAGATATCAGTTTTCATGGACAAAATATAAATGCTACCAATCAGGGCCGTGTTTAAGGGGTGGTTTCAGGGTTCAAACCCCCTCCGAATAAATTCAAAACTGTTACGAAAATGCTTTTCATAATTTCTCACTGAAAAATATTATTAGTATTGCTTTTTTGTTTTAATTTTCGCATTTACTTTGAAACTGCATTTAAAAAATGAAATTATTTTTATTGAATAATTGTACAAATTAAGGGTTTTTTTCTGCGGTATTTATTTTTATTGTCGTTATTGCAAACATAATTTCTTGCAATTCTTTTGAATAACAATGCACCTCTCCCTTCGAATTTTTAGTACCACTTAAAAAACACTAAAATTCTTCAAATTATAAGTACCATACTCTATATTTGACGCATCTTTTAGTGTCGTGAGATAGAATTTTCAAAAGTGCTCCTCGAAAATTAGTAAAACTTATTTATGAAGATTTTTTATTTTTGCTTCGTTGAAAAGATGAGAACCTGAAATCCAATTTTATTGACTTTATAAATTTCACGAGAAATAGGGTTTGGTAAAACCCTCCTCGAAACTAAGACCTGATTACGGCTCTGCTACTAATACTTATCCACTGAAAAACTGGTTGCTTGAAATTTGCAGAACAAGTGTGTAAAAATACCATACGCTGGAGCATAGCGGTGTATGTCTCAGTTTCATTTCGATTCGAATTAGTTAAAATATTTCAGCTGTCTTAGCTACAATAAGAGGATTTTTGCCTCCGGCTCGATCATTGGCTATTCCTAACTGAGGAGCCCATAATAAGGGTGAAACTGCAGTCTTAGGATGCTATGATCGAGCTGTGGGTGCATTTGCTATAGTTAAAATATTGCTTACTTACATACCTTGTAAATTGCGCAAGCATTCCCATTGCAGCTGATACTTATTTGAATGATATGTTCGAAGGAACACCGCAAGTATCCATTGGCTCTATACAATACAATAGATTATCAGACTTCGACACACCCAAGGAAAGAAAAATAACTCACCTGAAAAGAAAAAGAATGAAATTATTTATCATGAAAAATGATACCAAAATAACATTTTTGTTATAAACCGTCAGAAGAAAAATAATAATGATGATGATACAGTAGCCGCCGCTTATATGAATCACGTTTGTTCTCAACAGCTTTGATTCGAAAAAGCAGCAAATTCAATAAAGCAGCAAATTCTGTGACGCTGGATTTCACTCTGATTTTAATTCTCATTTACCAACAGTACCCGCACGGCGATGCCCGAGCAATAAATGTAAAGGAAGTCAACTGAATAAATTTAAAGCCACTCCAACCCTCTGAAGTAAATTTATTATATTCTTTATTTCAATTGCGCTTCACAACCTTTTTTAAATTCCAGTAAAAGTCCTGTTAAAGTTTAAAACAATCCGCCAAATAAATCAAAAAGACATTAAGGCCGGAATTCCAGTGAAACACGGACGATCGCAAATTCCCAAATTTAGATTCAAGTGAAACGTTACAATCGCTACGAGATGCTATTCTATCGTAATTCGACTTCCAGTAGCGATTGCAATTGCGATCGCCTCGAAGCGACTGCAATGGTGTTTCACTTGAATTCGGCCCTAAGTAAGTAACAGGAGATATTAATTACTCAAATGTAGTCAATTTTCAAGGCTTAACTCTATACTCAAATTTAAACCAGTGTGCAACTATAGGGACTAGAGCCGCTATATCGACAGGCCGACGCATCAAGATTAAGTTTCACCACTTTGGATCCAATTCCTTAACTTTTACTTTCAAATTTTCATTGTTGCGGAGTAGGGTTACCAGAAAAAAGTTTTGGCACATTGCTAAGCTTTGCCAAATCCACGTGCCGATAATAATTGCTCACAGTGAAAAATTACCAAAACGCGATTACTGGCCAGAAAAGACAACCACTCAAACACACAAACACGCGCTGGATCCAAAGTGGTGAAACTTAATCTTGATGCGCCGACTCGTCTATATAGGAACCTTAATAGGGACGAAAGAGCAGTTTGTCTGGAAAATGGGACCTCGTGTTTCAGTTTTGCGTATAGAGTTAAGCCTTGAAAATTGACTAATTTTGAGTAATTAATATCTCCGGTTCTAATTAACGGAGAGAAACGTGTTAAAACTTTTCTTTTTCAGAAAAAAAACCCTTTCCAACAATGTTTCATGTTAGGGGGTGAGGGAAAGTCCCCCCCCCCTTAATCAGGCAAAGTACGCCAAAAAGGAGACTAATTAATTAATTTAAAAATAACAAATTCGAAATTTAGAATTCGGCGTTCGAGGTGCATTTTACTGGGATACGTTCGAATTTTGTGACAAGTTTCAGGTCTGTCGGTGCTATGGGGGCTTTTAGCATCAGTTAGAAACATACATACAAACAAACAGAGGCCGTCATCTTTATACATAGATAGATTTATTGATATTTCAATTGTCTTTTAATGTGCCATTGAATAAAAAAAAGATTAGCAGGCGCCACTCGTCACTTGGCGATTAAGTGTAAGAAATCGGCAACTAAAAATATCAATATCATAAAGTTGTCTCTACTCGCCACTGGCGCCCAAAAAAATCCACAACCTTGATCTCCCCTCAATTCATTTCAGACAAAATAATCGCCACCATTTTCAACAGACATAAACTGCTAGCTGGACAGAATGCATAGGTTATTATAAAATGTTACCAAAAGAAAAAGATTCACATGCACAAAATGATTTTTCAAATGGTGGCTGAAAGAGGTAAAACCAACAAATGCCGCAACTTATAACCTGCTTTTAAGCTTTGTGAATGACTGATTTTTTCACTATGTTTATGAGGAGGTTCTTTTCTATTCTTATGTAATTACATCACATTACAAACTGTCTGAAACCTGTATTTTAACACAAGAAAATGTGGAACGAAATGTTCTATTTCTTTTGGTAGTTTCTTAAGTCACCGCAAGGTAGCGTATTTAAGCTCTAGAATTGCAAATAACATTGTTGGTAAAAAATTAAAAGCGTAAAAGAATAATATTCTAAACCCATTTTCAGATAAAAAATTACGCCACAGACATAAACTGCAAGAAGGGAAAAATGAGGATTTATAAAATGTTACAAGATGCAAAAAGACTCACAAGCACAAAATGACGTTAGGAAAATTAAAGTTTCATCTTGCACTCCTCCATTTTAGCAGTTAAATATAATTACCGGAATTCTTAGAACTAGTTGATAGCCTCTGGTAGAAGGAGTAGAAGTGGGGTTCGTCTCAAGGGTGTTTATTTACGTCAAGGTTTTTCGCTTACTTTAAGAAAATATTTTCCAGACTTTCACTTCAGCTATTTTAACGAAATTTGGAAATGGTTAACAAAGTGAAGTTGGATGCTCCGAGTTTAAAAGATAGAATACACTTCTAAGAAATTTAAAAAAGTGGTTATGGTGCCTTTTTCTGGTAACTTTACTTTTAAACTATCATCAAATTTCTGGTAATATTACTTGGCCTTTTGAAGTAAAACATTCAAGTAAGAACTTAAAAATTCTTTGTTGATTACCACGATTATTGTCAGACTTCAAACACAAAGAATAAAATATAAACAATACTTTGCGCTAAAAAAAAATATCGGGTGTACTTTCAGGTGCGAGAGTAACCCCCCCCCCCCCCCCCACTTCACCCCCAAAAAAGCGCGACACTCTCGCCAAAATGAGATTTAAAACCCTATAAAATAAACCTTGCAAAAACTTCCGTGTTGTCAACGTTGGGACAGCTTTTTGAAACGTTTTGAAACGTTTCATCGTTACAACGCGTGCTGTGCGATAAGTGGCACTAACGTGCGAAAAACAAAAAAAAAAAACGCTTCTAGTCATTTAAAGATAATTTTTTTTTCTTTATTATTTTTTTTTATTTTTCTCCCCTTTGGACCTCAAACGTCGTGTAGTGCCTCTTTCAAACAGGCATTTTGCCAACGCCTCACGTCCAAAAGTCTTTGCTGCTCCATCATACAGGATTGCATGGCGCGGTACTGGCGGTATTGGCACCATCTGTTGAGTTGGTGGGTGACCAATGTGGCGTACGGATGTGGGTCTCTACTAAGGCTCGATCCAAGGTCCTTCCCGATGGTAACAGAGTGCTTTATCCACTGAGCCAAAATGACTGACGACTCGGAGGCAAAATTAGCTTATGTGCTTTCGGTCGTACGGCACAATTATCGCAATTCATCATTACGAAAAGCATGATTTGGATTCGAGATGTATAAATTTTTTTTTTACTTTTATTATTATTATTAATTTATTTATTTACTTTTTTTTATTCAGTCTGCACATGCGCATGTGCGCTCACAGTGATTTGTCAAGCATGAACTGTACTTAAAATAAAAGTCTCTCCAAAATAACATTAATTGTTCAAAAATAAGTTTATTATTTTTTCCCCACAGAATAATTTATTATGTATATTTTTTGTGTTTTCAACACTTGACTAAATCTACTCTCCCCCTCCGAAAAACGTTTATAATTTTTAAGGTGGGTAATATTTTCTTTCAAAATTTTGCAGTAGAAAATTAACCATTCAAAGCTTTGATATGAATTTCTCTAAAAGGTTCCCTCGCCTTGTGGTGATATGACCCCTTTCTGGCACTCGTCCCATTACACGGGGGTCGAAAGATATAAAAGCGTTGACTATTATGAGCCTTGTCAGATCAATATTTTCCTTGCCTAAGGGTTCAGCTTTTCACAACCGCCGCGTTGACCTCAATTCAGCAAGAAAGCTTTCAGGAAATTTTTGCTTTTTCTGCGGTGATATTTAGAATGAAGTTTGTTAGATAGAACAAAAGCAGATTCTTAGATTAGGGGTAAAGTACTGGAGGTTGAGTTGTTCTTTTTGGCCTTTCAGTTTTCGCGTTCTTGTTATTTTTGCGATTGCTTAAATCGAATTCTTGCATATAAATTGCATAGAGTTCAGCTTAATATTTCCAATTTGTGGTTAAGATTTTAAGATTGCTTATTGCTTTGTTCGATATGTGTTTATTCTTAAGAATAGAAGGAGTTCATATACAGTAAAAATGTTTCAGATAAAAGAGATTTTCTTTCAGTGAAACTTTTAATACGAAAACGAACATTTTCCAAAAGCAAGCTACATTCAGAACTCATTTTATGTATCAAAAAGAAATAAATATATTAAGTTTTTTTTAATTGTCAACGAAATAATATTTCGAGAATATTTCGCATTAATAAATTTGTTTTTAGCGTGCAAAAACTTGATGCATCTGCTTAAAAATAAACCAAAACCAATCAACGCTTTCATAGTGCAGGTTACAAAATGTCTATTTTAAGTTCTTTTGGAAATTTTAATCTTTTATTTCTTTCTTGTAACAGGTGAACTACCATTCTAGTTATTTAACTAGTCAACAGGTGGTGCCACCTAAACTTGACATGATGTTTTGATGGTGCCACTTGAATCAAACGATTTTAGTAGTACCATCTACGGCCATATATTAACTAGATGCGAGGGGTTGATTGCTTCCAACATTTTGAATTATTTTTGTAACATTTTTCTTAAAAACATTTTATTTTTTTATTAAAAAAACAAAACAAATTTGAACTTTAATCTGACCTAGACGCAACCGTTATAGTTGAAAATGGAACACTGTTTAGCAGCATTTGCTGAGTAACTACTTAATTTAAAAAAAAAATCTTGTGCTACTCTCTACAATGTTCTCTTTTAATGTCTCAAGTACTTATTAAAAATAATCATAGACGAAAAGTCAACATCTTGAATTATTTTTGTAATATTTAACTTAAAACGCATAAGTTTTTAATTAAAAAAAATTAATCTTGTCTTTTAACCCCGATCCACCCACCAGTAATCTTTATAATTGTAATATGAAATATAGTTCAGAAAAGTTCGGAACACACAAAACAATCAAACCTGAGTTCAATACGATTCACCGCAAACTCTTCCGCCATAATTAGAAAATGTGGGAAGATAAATTGAACCGTTGATCATTACGACACAAATATGAATTTAAAAACTTCTTTTTTCAATTTTTTCAGGCCTGATAAGAAATGATCTTTCATTCATGGAATGTCATGGGCGATTAATGGCCTGTTCGGAAACCGTGCCATCAAATAAATAATCGGGCAAAAGGAGTTGTAGTTCTGGAGATGACGATTAGATGAGAGGACGATCACGCTCAAGTGGCGATTAACATGCAATTTAAACGACCATTAGAAGCTGCGTTTCCTGTGGCGTTTAGCTCTTGCAGAACAAACAGCGGGACGCCAAACAAAATGGCTGCGTTTCGGGCTGGATACTTCAAAAGAAATGGAACAGGGTCGAAATCGTGTGGGGAAGGAGGGAAAATGGATCGCCAAGGTTAGAGTTGAGATAATCGGTCGAGGTATTCTGATCAAATCGATTGGCTGATTATTTTTCATAAAAAAAAATACACAATGCATTTATGGTACAATGAATCTCTTACGAATTTATAAACAAACAAACTCACGTGGCAGACTAGAACTTGAGGCAATTGTTTTGGTTTTAAGATTTGGCGGTCCAGACACAGGGTTGCTCACACGATAACGCGTGGGGAGGGGGGAAGTGTGTTCTGGGGTCGGTGATATTTTTTTAAATCATTATTTTATTTCATTTAATGAACAATTAACAAGCGCATAATTTGAAGTATGAGCTTTCCATGTTCGATATCATACAAACCCATAACAACGCCCAGCACGGCTCTCATAGTAAGAATTTTGTTCTCCATAAAGTCAATTTGGAAGTAAATTGTACCCACATTTCAACTTTCGGTCCGGTGTCCCTAGCAAAGGGGTGGTCTACAAATGAAGTCATGCTCTGGCGGGGGGGGGGTCTTAAAATTGTGACAATTTATGACGAGTGAAAAAGAGGAGGCAACAAGAAGAGTGACATCACGCATGTTTCATAACAATACAAACCAGCGGGCAAAAGCAGGTTGGTGTTCACCGCCTTCGGCTATGTACTTCAAACGGAAATAAGTGTATTGAGCTCGAATAACATTTCTCAAATTTGAATAAATTTAATTTTTGAACTCGAACAAATGTTTTTTGAGCACGAACAAATATTAGTGATAATGCATGAACATAGGAAGTAATCTGAAATTAAGCCCCAGTGTATGTTTTGTAACAAAATTTAATTGGACCGGGTTTAATTTTCGAAGAAACATGGTAATGGAACATTTTCTGAATTACCCATTGGCAACACGCCATAATAAAATTTATCGACTTTAGCAATACGCTAAATCGTTACCAACCGCCGTTTTATCGCTGAAAAAATTGCATGGAAACAATTGGAATTCGTTCTTTTGTTCCAAATCCTAAGCAAAAGCACAGAATACCTCAAACTGAAAAAAAAATCAACACGAATACAAGAAAAGAAATAACTTAATAAAGTAAGTCCTTTTCGTGCAGATGATCTAACAATGGCCGCATATTTGAAAGCAAAATCTTCTGCACCGAAAAGCAGTAGCGAATATCACGCCAGATATCAACCAGCTGCTGTTACCTCAAAATAATGTTCCTCTCATATTAGAAGGGGAAAAAAATACTGGATTTTTTTTCTCTAAAAAATACAATAGAAAACATAGTGAAAACCTTCATGAAAAAAGTTCGTTCTTATGAAAAAGGAAGATTTTTTTATTTGTCGCCTGGAAATCAACAGAGAACATTTCGTTTCGCACGTAACTTGCAGAAAAGTATTAACTCAGTTCAGATAACGTATAATTTTGTCTAGGATTCTTTATTCATCACTATACGTTTGAAATTTATTTCAGTCCACGAGGGAAAGTAGAATACGAGGGAATTTCCACGAGGGAAAATAGAATAATTGAGACGCTAGGGGCTTCGAAGAAGGAAACGAAAAAAAAAATCCATCAAATGAAATTTTAATTTGTATACTCAAGAGATTCTAAAAAAACCCTTCCCTTTATTTCCAGAAGTAAAATGTAAACTGATAGAGAAAAATAGACGCCTTTAGCTGCGGAGAAAATATTGACTACAGTAACTAAATAATTCGTTCTGATTAAAAACTGTTAACTAAGAATTTGTTGCTGTTGTCGAAAGTTTCGTTGGAATTAGGTTTTTTATCATTCAAAAGTAAAAAAAGGACAAATCATTTGCGGTAGAGCGAGAATGTTTTTTTATCATTTCCTACTTTGGTTTTCATGAAGAAGCCTCCTCTTACCCAACTTCCTTTAAGTTTCTATATTAAATTTTAATTTTTAAATATAAGAACATAAAAACAGGATGAATTTATGACGCGTCTGAGGAAGAACATAGGGGTTCTCCCTCGAAAAATTTTCGAAGTTCAAATCTTAAAGTTTTAGATCTTTTGGTAATGTTTGAAAAAAAGGGTTGGGAGGGCTGAACCCTTCTTCCGGATTTTTTTTCAAAATTGACGTCAATCATTTTATTTTTTTGGCACGTTTCGATTTCTAGAGGGTAAAAGGAGGTTGGAGTCTTCTCCGAAGTTCTACAAAATTGCAGTTAAGTTTTGACTACCTTTGGTAGTGCTAAAGGATGTCGTCCGCTCTCCTTCAGTTATTTTTTGACCTTGAAAATTTAAAACAGCTAGACTATATTTGGTAACGACGGATAGGAAGGGACCCCTGGACATCATCTTTGTGTGCGCCATCGCCTTGCGATTTTTCTATTGCCTTTTGAGGGAGACACCCCCCCCACTCTTGGAAATCACCCACTAGCTAAGACTTAAGCCATTCCCTTTCAGCTAATTTTTTCCTCAAAAATAAACAAGTGTCAAATAGCACAAGAATGGAACGTTAGTTTTTTCCTTTGAGCTATCTACCGCAGAAAAAGCGACATTCTTGTTAAAATGGCAGAGTCGTGCGGCCCTCTAAAACAATCGAAAGCACATAAAATTTCTTTTAGAGAACAATTCCGAAATGTAATTTGTTCCCGAGAATGTCATAAAATTAAAATACAATGCACAAATAAGTAAATTGTAGGCTCAAGTCTATCGCTTGCGAGAGAAGGAAAATACACATTTCAAGGTCATGGACAGACGATAATTTGCATTCCTAGTAGCCACGAGCATTTTATTCTATCACAAGATTGAGAGAAAACGAAAGAGAAAAAAACTATTGTTGATAATCAATTGGTGATTTGGAGAATTTTACATTTTTGAAGTGCACTGTAAAATATGATAACGAATGTCAAGAGACTGAATATTTTCAAAACAATGAAATTTTTGCATGGATTTTGTGAATAATTTTAAAAACGTAGTAATGTTCGTGTGATTTATCACAAAATACTCGACCTTTGATCAAGAAAAAAATGGTAGCACCTGATTTCTTTCACGCTCCTGCAGACGACATTAATAAATACAATTTAAAATGGATATTTTTTTTTTCAAAATTATTAGTCTTTTTTCTGCGTGAGGTTAGCGCTTAGAAGTTTTCGAAGACTTCGAAAGGAAATCCCCTTAAAAGGTGTTCTTTGTGAGCTTTCCAATGAGAACAAGAACGAGAAGATCCGATAATTATTTCGAGTAGAAAAAGCCATTTTAAGCCATTTCTAGGACCTAAAACTAAAATTCGGTGTTGTTCGGTAAATTTTTGGCTTTCGAAAAAATTCTGATAATCGAGGTTTTACAGTGTTCCACCATTCCACAAGAAAAATGAAAATAACATCAGATTGGTTGACCCAAAATTAATTCTATTCAGAGTACTTATTCCATTCGCACTACATATGTCATTCCAAAGCCAACATCCGTGCTCTGATGGTTCAGAACAAAACACTCGGAATATTTTAACACCCTCCTTTTGAATATGTCAATGTCTAAGAATAGAACCTTCGATGAACTGTGGATAAGAAAACTATAAAAAGAACAATAGGAAAACGCATCGGGAGATTCTTTACCATATTTTACGCGCCGTATCCGCGATTGATTTTGGAAATCAATCCGGAATAACAGCGAAATTATGAAGACGATATAACATTGACTGTTAGAAGTTCATCATTTCAACACTTTATGGACCATTACGGGATAGATGCCCTTTAAGTTCAAGTTTAGTGTATTAAGTATCGTACGTGAATGATTTCATACACATAGATTGTTCATGTGATTAAGACATCAGAATTTTAACATCAGTAAAAAAAAAAGCTTTTGTGTAAAAATATAGTTCGTTTTTATTTTCTTTTTCATTCCTTCTTTTTTTCGAAAAGCATTGCAAAATTCAATACAGTCAAACCTGTCTATCTCGAATTTCACGGGACAGAAGAAAAATTCGAGACACAAAGGTTGTGATAAAATTTACAAAAATAAGCAATTGGAACAAAGTCAAATACTTAATACATTGTTTTGCATTGATATTGTTGAATATTTTACTGTACGACATGTTGTGAGTCCACGTTTTACTAATTGTGATGACTATATCGGTAGCAAGTTAATGCATACCTTTAAGTACGAACATAGTCTTTGAATGATTGTGCAGAAGATGATTTTTGTCTCCAAGTTATATCATTGATAAAGGTGGCTGGAGCAGGAGATGTAATTCAAAAATGAGAGTCGTCAAAGTTCGAGATATGGAGGTTTTCGGGGAAAATCATTCGAAATAAACATGAGAAAAAACATTAAATTTGTGCTGTAAATGCAAGGAAATTGAAAAATTTCGACATAGAGAGGTTTTCGAGATAAGCCAGTTCGAGATAAACAGGTTCGACTGTATTCTAATTCATAGCTCATGGCAGGGACGGATACAAGAGAGGGGCGATCGGTAAGTTCACCACTGGTAAATTTTCAACAATGAAGTTCAAAAAATGCATTTTTAGACAATCTTTGATGCTGGCAGAAGGGAGGTTTAGGGGAATGTGGATTCTTTTCCATTAAAATGATCAGAAAAAGTGTGCCTTATGGTCTATTGAACCGCAGCTAAAATATGCCTGGAAAAGAAAGCACAGCGTTAGAGGCATGGTTTGAAAAAACCCGGTTTTTTTAAACTATAGCCCAACTGGGTTTTTGATCAAAAACCCGGGTTTTTTGTGTTTTTTCAAAAATTATTTTACTATTATTCTTTATTCAAACATTGTGCACCTACTTTTACTTTTCGTAGAATCAGGCGAGTCCTGAAGAGAGGTCACCGAGACCTCCTAAAAAAATTCTTATTATTCAAAGTTGGAAACAGCATTGTAATATTGAATTTTTTAAATTAGTATTACATTTTGAACTGATATTGTATTAAATTTATAGATTGGAATAATTATTTTGAAAAAACAGTGTGACATTTAAAGTATAGCTTTATTTCTAATACCTAATAAGTCGTCAAAAAAGGACAATCAAAAGATGGCAATTTCTGGACCAGGTAGTGACCAAGATTAACTAGGGTAAGTGCTCCAGTAGTCGGCCACAATGACATAAAACTCCTCATAAATAGTACATTTTTAATTCAAAATCAGATATGACGCATTCACACATTCATGTACCTATCCTCAATCATCAACCAGTGGCAGTTAAGTTTTGGGTACTTTTTTTGAATTAGTAATGAGTCATTTCATTTTGAATGGTGTGCCCGTCATCCAAGATTGCGATTCTGCTTATTTTTCAGCTAAGATGATTCTGTGGTCGACTACTGGAGCATTTACTAGTGTTGACAACAGCTTGGATTTTAACATTTTTTTTTTTTAATTTCTGAAACAAGTAGGTGATTCAACGTATCAGAAAGGTTCATTCTAAAGTTTTTA